>JAGDQP010008457.1:29825-62888 GCA_022664845.1 Lepisma saccharinum
TTATTATTATTATTATTATTATTATTATTATTATTATTATTATTATTATTATTTATTTCTTCCTCTCACATCTAGAGAGCGACTTACTAATAAAATTTGAGGTATTCGATGCCTTCTCGTCCGCGCGCGTAGGGGCATGACAGTATACCTTGATACAGACCCTGTTCTACGGAGGGTCAGTCCAAAAATATAAATAAAATAAAGTGGCCTGACTAAAATATGGTGATCAACTAGTACGTAAAACTAAACATTACTATTAACACATTACTTGAGCGATCATGCTGATTATAAATTACCAAATTTCTTGAAAATGAAGCAATACGTAAATAAGATCTTAATTTTGAAATTCTTAAACATCCTATCCGCAACGTGGTATAAATCGTTGATAAAATATGACAATGTAAGTATGGCAAGTAGCATGTAAAACTTTTTGATAATAACAAAGCGTAGATTTCTGGTAAAATTAAACACTTTTATTGTACCATTATGAATTCGATTATTTAATGGAAAATAATCAAGATATTTTATTTAGCCTTTTCTCTGATTTTCAGATTGTCTGAATTCCCAGCTGAAATGAAGTATTTGTTCCTTGTTTGTATCTTAGCAGCTCTAACGAATTTTGCGTTAGGCGGTCCTTATAACAGTAAGTTCATCAGTTTGAAAAACATTCATTTATTAATAAAATTACTCGTAAGGAGATTTGTTATTGATCTTCTAAGCTTCAGACGTTGTACTATTAGACTCTAACTATTCAGATTACTAAAAGAGAGAAAAGTAGTATTTTCTGGTCAATAAATGCTCTCTGTTACTGTCTATCTAGCTGTTAATTATTTGTTTCTCGAAGGCAATGAGGCGGGCAGGATATATTAATAGCCCTGGTGGAGTTTTAAAGTTCATATGCAGCAATATATATAAACCATGCAATGTGAATATTAATTTCTACCTATGCAATCGTTTCAAATATCTAATATGTGCACGATGTACCTACTGGGATTCAAATTATGCCCAGATTAGAGAGCTACACATACTCAACAATACGAATGTGCTTTATTATGTACCTATAAATAGTATATACAATGAGTTCCCCTCGTTAACTATAAGAATTAAATTTTAACTCCACTACCAAGCACGTAAATTTGCTGGGTTCACCCCATTTCATAAATATTAAACTAATGATTACACTATTATTCGGCAAATTGTTTATGTTCCACGAAACAAAGAACTCAGTAAGTATAATAAATAGTAGAACTGGTACACCAATGTCCTTCCCTTCATTGCTGAACTTGTTAAGGTTAATTCTATACCAAAAGGCAATACCCGTGATTTACAAACCAAAGAGTATAAACAATTTCTAAATTCATCAGAAAACATGTTACACTTGGCAATGTCTCTCTGTTGAAAGCCTCAATTCAGTCGTACCTGAAGATTACAATTATTGTACGAGGACCATTGCCAAAAAAACATCAAGAGTTGTTATTTATATATTAGAAGTTAGGACTCATACAGGAAACGCTATTTTACATCGCTCTTGTAATAAAGCAATAGAACAATAGTAACAAAACACTTATGGAGTATAAATGACATTTTTTTTTTCACTCCAGATTCTCACCAGGGGTATGCATAAGTAGTTTCAGGTTTACCTAAAAGATAGCGCCAGCGAAAAGTACGCAGTGTATTCATTTGACGCATAGATCATTTTGTTCCTCTGACATTAAACTACAAACATACGCAAATCGAGTCCGCCAAACACTAGCGTCTTTGTTTTAACGTTCAGTGATCATGTCGAAGTTTGTGCCTGAAAAAGAACATTTGCGGCACGCATTGTTTTCTTATTTAATCAAAAGAAAAAGGCTATTGAAAGTCGTCGTATGCTGGTAGAAACATATGGTGAACGCGCTCCATCGATTAGAACATGTGAGACATGGTTTCGACAATTTAAAAGTGGTGATTTCAATGTGAAACACAGTGCGGGCTCTGGTAGACCACAAAAGTGCGAAAACGAGCAATTGCAGGTGTTATTGGATAATGACCCAACTTAAACTCAACAGCAATTGTCAAAAGCATTAAATGTGTTACAAGAAACAATCAGCAGACGTTTACGAGCAATTGGGAACATCAATAAACCGGGTAAATGGGTCCCACACGATTTGAATGAACGTCAAATGGAAAATCGCAAAGTCACTTGTGAAATGCTGCTTCAACGCCACGAAAGAAAATCTTTTTTGTATAGAATTGTAACGGGTGACGAAAAATGGATTTATTTTGAAAACCTGAAGCGGAAAAAATCGTGGCTTTCACCTGGCGAAGCCGGTCCTTTAACAGCAAATCGCTTCGGCAAGAAGACCATCCTTTGTGTCTGGTGGGACCAGACTGGTATTGTGTATTATGAACTCTTGAAGAACGGTGAAACCGTTAATACACAACGCTATCGCCAACAAATGATTAATTTTAATCACGCATTGATCGAAAGACGACCGGAATTGGCACGAAGACATGGCAAAGTGATTGTGTTACAGGACAATGCGCGGTCTCACACAGCAAAACCAGTGAAAGACACCTTGAAATCGCCTGGATGGGACATCCTTCCGCACCCGCCGTACTCCTCAGACCAGACGCCATCTGACTATCACCTCTTCGCATCAATGGGGCACGCGTTCGCAGAGCAGCACTTCAGCAATTTCGAAAACGTTGGAAAATGGCTCGACGAATAGTTTTCCGCAAAAGACAATCGGTTTTTCTGGCATGGTATGCATCAATTACCTGAAAGATGGGCGAAATGTGTAGAAGCCGATGGGCAATATTTTGAATAAAACAAAATTCATTTCCGTTAATAATCACGTGTTTTCTTTACCATAAAAAACGGCAAAAACGTATGCATACACCTGGTATAATATTATTTTACAAATTTATTTTAGTGGAACAAAAATCTGATGGCAAAGGATGAGTATTCTAAAATGTGACAAACTGTATACGAAGGATTGCTTAACCAAACGCAATCTCAGGTCTTAGAAGTAGAAATGATACTGAGAACGAGCATTTTGTCCATGTACTCTTAGGTTAAAAAACACGAGAAGATCTTTGGTTCTGACTGTACTTGTATTATTCTATAAAGAAATTTTAAATCATTTATTCCTCTTCGTCTGCTTATGTTTTTAAGTAAACACAAAAGAAAATGTCTTCGTTAGATTTGTGTTGAAATTTGGATACTCTGTGTTCTACAATGGGAATAAACGAATTTGGGAATTTGTACAATTTGGATACGTTTACGAGTCATAGACCAGAAAGGTGAACAGTATTCAATAGTAGGAAGTACACAAGTGAAAAAATATGGCCGAATATCTCTTAAATCTGTAATACTTGTAGATCTGCAGAGAAGTGTAAGAATTGTGAATGTGTTAGAAATTACGAATTCGATGTGAAAAGTATTTTTTCTTTCGAATATGATTCCAAGTTATTTGTAATTGTGCACAGCTTTAACAAGAAAGCCTAGTGCCCTTCTCTCGAAATTCAAAACCTTGTACAGAAGGGTTCTTAATAAATGAAGGAAATAAACATCTAAAGCTGAAATACGTAACGAATATAATTTTTTTTTTCTCTTTTCAGCCCCTGATTGTTCACCAGAGTTTTGTGCTGAACACCTAGATGATGATTGCTATGGCGGGGAAAATAGTCTGTGTATTTGTGTAGAAAAATCAAAGGATAAAAATAGATTTTCGTGCATCTTTCTCCCTATAACAAGTTAATCCGATGGTTATTTGAAACAAACTCATTGTGCTTTCTTTCAAATACTAACTGTCGTTTATTTTAACAAAATATAAACTGCCGGGTAACGTTCTAGCAATAAAGATTCTATTTATTTTCTGGAGAGTAACTTTCATTTTAAAAATTATCGTTCTCAATTTTTTTGTTGTTCTTTTGTTTTCTAGTTCCCTTAAACAAAATTAATGCGCCGTTGTTTTAAACTAGTTGGGTTTCATTTATTGAACTCCATAAGGTTAAGTATTAAGCGCACTCGGCAATTCTGAGCAACTCAAGATGAAATTAATGCATGCTATTAAACCACAAAATTTATATAATTATATTTTTAAAGAGAAACGTGAAGATTAGCAAAGTTGATCACATCCATAGAACGCAATAAACTAGTAACATTCAGTGCTGGAATACAAGAAATATTTTACTACGCCAACGTGATATACGTATCAACAATATCTGCGCGCACATGTTACGAATTTATGTTCAAGTTTTTAAGAATGATTTCATCACCCCAGAAGAAGATAGAATTTCAATTAAAAACATCCAAAACTTGAAACTAGATTTGATTACATCGATATATGTCTAGAAAAAACATCGTTGGCTACTATCTCGCTCTTTATATGGGTATATGTACTTCAGTGTACAACGATCAATTGTTTTGAAAATACTACTGGATACCTGTTATAACTATGTTCCCGAGTACCATACTGTGCTTTTAACTGTCTTTGTCTCAAGTGAATGTCTAATTGTAATATATGAAATGAACTTAATTAGCTTTGTTTTAAATTTTCTTAAAAAGTCTACATATTTTCAATTTTTGCAATTAAAAATATCCAACTTACTATCGTTAAGTTTCTGTGATCCTAGCACAACTGTGTTGTTGATGAGAAAAGAAGAATTCCTTAATTTCTGTCTTTTAAGAACCTAAAGAAATTTTACCTTCTTTCGCTAATTTTACAGATGTCTAATTCTCAGTAATGCAAAATCTTTCGGAACTCGCAAGTTCATCCTCACAGTTATAAAACATTCGCTATTGAGTTAGATCCCAGGCAACATTAACTGCCGTTCCACGTTGAACATCTACTTCTAGAATATATCTTCAAATATTTTTATCCCAACGGTCTCTTTTCTTCCGGATTACTTACCACAATGAAACGTTAAGAAGAAGCCTACGTGTCCTTCCCATCCAAGCTACATGACTTGGCAATGATTTATATTCATGAATGTTATAACATTATTATTGGTATCATATATATTCTCGATTTTTAGACATTTAGAACCCATTAACAAATGAAAAAATGTACATAAAGGAGAAAGTAAAAACATATTTCGTATGTAGAAAAATTTAAAACAGAACAAGATTAAGGATTTTGAAGTGAAATACAGTAACTCAGTGGTAAAGCGTCGGCGTAGCTTTCGGGAGATCGTGCGTTCGATCCCAGCGGTCGACCATCCAGAATGAAGTTTTTCTTGTTGTTCCCTCAGTCACACCAAGCATATGCCGGGATGACACCTTCAACATAGGCCCTTCGAAATCTTTCAGTATTCTTTCCTCTAATCCATTTCGTCCTGAGCCTTAGATTCCTAAAGGACATAAATAAAATTCAAATTCTACTGGTAGAAACGAAATTGTCTAAAGGATTGATTCCTTTCCAGAAGATTATTCAATAACGTTGGTAGATGCTACCCATATCCCATAGATGCTCTGCCAATAAATTAATATAAAAATAACTTTCGCCTCTAGATTGTTTTGAAAATATCCTACAGAAACAGTCCTAACTTGTCATTGAAATTGTAAATCGGCGTTGTATAGAAATTTGTAGTCACACATGTTGCATCCCTTTCTTTTTTTTTTTTTTTAGCAAATTGAGTTTCTCTTTTTCTAAGAAGACAGATATGCCTTGGTCTCTAGGAATATTCTTTCAAGGACAGGAAAGTGCGAAAAAAGTCTTGACAAGTATTATCCTTGAATACTTTAATATCACTTTGTATCAACAAATTAGAACAGATTCATACAGTGCACCTTTCCATTTCATAATGTTTCAGCTTTAGAGGTACTTTATTCAGTTATTAATAGAACACAACAGATACAGTGTTTAAATTATAATAAGAAGGATATGATTAAGTATTTCCTCACACATTGGGGAACATTTTGACTATAATTTGTTTGAATATCCTGATATTAGTAATATTTGTATATTTTTTTCCAACTATTTACGTACGGCGTTACTGCCTGCAATAATCCTCCATATTGATGACTTTCTTGTTTATTATGCAACCTGTCATAATTAAAATACTCGTCCATAGAAAGGGTGGTAACGTAATGATTCCTGAAACTTTGAGGGATTATAGCACATTAAATATAAGCAAATTTGTACATAAAAGATAAGCAAATATGTCTTACTCACCTGGATTGAAATTCCAATATGTTTTGAAACCACAGCTTCCGAAATCGTAGGAAAAAGAACTTAGATCTTTAAATTTCTAATAACACTAAAGTCAACTCCGATGAGGAAACTTACTATCAGACTTCGAACCTGTGTAATTCAAAAGGGATTATTTCAAACTTGTACGATGGATTAAGAACGGGTTCTGCCGAACAAGATTTACGGGATTCACAGCTATTCTTTAGAATAAAGATGAGTTGAAATGAGTAGGGATACGAGGCCTTCACAGCAGCTAATAATAATTCAAGTCGATATCTAAGACATATTTTAAATACCGAATAATTATTTAATAATACTTGGGGCGGTAGCAATAAGAAGTACGAATTATATACCTGAAACGAACATTTGGTTTATTTTTCAATGACAAAGAATGTAATTGCCTGGTTGATTAGTGGTAACTATGTATATCATCTTCAATTATAAGAGAAATCGCTTTATTCATGCTTTTTTCGACCTACCTTTAATTTAGAGAATTAGCTACTTGCTTCCGTAAATGCCTTATGCACTTATTTCATAATTTTCGAATCGTACTCTTGTTGATATACCATAATTGTATCTATTTAACGATTGTATTCCACACAATTAAAATAATATACTCGAATTAAAAGACTAGTGAGTACGTTTCAATAGGTCGCGGTCGTTCAAAACAAAATTATTAATGGAACTTCTCTTTTTAATAGAAAAGCTGGAGAACAAGAAAGCAATTGCCTATTGCCGGGAAAGAAATGACTTGTGCAACTTTATACATCATGAAGAACGGTAGTTGGCAAATAAGTCTGTTAGTGGAACTCCAATGTATACAGCTAGTTTCCGATCTAGTGAACTATAAGCCTGATTTTGATGCTTGAACTTTCATTTGAAACCTCTTTGCCATACTAAGACACAGCGAAAAATTGGATCGGTAGGACCTCCCTGCCACCCTCTAAGGTGGTGAGAAAAAAAAGCATTTCAGATGATGCCACTGACCCCGGACCATATAGGCGACCGAAACGTGCGGAATCTTGATCTACGCTTCTATATCTTTCAAACGGTGTATCACACGTCAAAATCGGTGAAGGGGTCGATAGTTACGATTTTCTTAACCTAATCACAGAATTCTGAAAATGATAGGAAAATGTGTCTGTCATTTTGTTTTAGCCCCAAACGGGCGGTACTGGGGGGTTTAGAGAATCAATTGCAGGCCCCAATAAATTGGGGTAAATCGAAGCTTATTTTTATAGGAGTTACCGTTTTCGAGATACGGAACCTACCATTGTCCAAAATCGACGTTTTGTATGAAGACTATGTAGTTTTTCAAACAGACAGACTTACAAAATAAGCGATATCAGTATAGAAAACCCTTTCTGAGTAAAGGGAAGAGTGATGCAAGATGTCTACTCACCAAAGAAGTTATATCAATTTTGCGAGTGATTTTTTTGTGTCACTATGGCGGAAGGGAGGATACTAAATATCTTAATTTTATTATAAAGGACATAATATAGTGACACAAAGAAACTCACTCGCAATCCCTTTACCCAGAAGTTTTCATACTGATATCATATATGACGTAAATAAAGAAAATTCGAAAAAGATAAAAGACCAAGTACGTGTCTTGCGGTTTCCCAGTATTTACTATTAGTCTTGAAGACATTGCAAGTTGGACATTTTGTAGCCTAGTTCTATTCTCTGTTACAGCGATAGAAGTGAAACTAGAAGAGACTGCATGTTACTATGTTGTAGTAATAACTTGAGTTTACACACACAATGCAGTACTTGATCAAACGTTTTAAGAATTCTGTAGAACTATTACTAGAACACCAAATGAATTATGGGGCTTAGAAGCAAAAGCTGAAAACTCCATTTTTGGGGGAAACCGAGATTTTGATGGAATTGTATACATTAAAGTGTCTAATGAATGTAAATGAAGTTAAAGCCCTAATCTGTTGTGTATTTTGTAGTGTTTGCGTAGGAACCACAGGAAAAAGTATCCATATACTATTAAATTTGCAACCATAAATTTTCTTTCGGCTCTCTCGTACAATTTCATGGAGCGAAGAATGAAGCTTTTGCTTCTAATCCCCACAGTTAACCGATTGTAGTGTTTTACTGTAACTTGCAATAGCTTAATAATATCGTTACGTTCTCTACGTAAACCGGAGTCTGTAATCAGTAAAATAATGGGTTTAGTGAAACGTAGAATTACTTATGTACAATCGTTTAAATTACTTTCAACATAACAGATAAAGGGAACATTTTTATTTTAAGTAATTTTGAAATTTCTTTGTGCTTACTTAGGCATGGACATCACTTCTGACGTTTAAGCATCTAAAGAGGAAACTATTACCAAAGGAAACATATATATTAAGAGTTTATAAAGGTGTAGCAAATTAGAGTGAAACAGTTAATAATTTCCTCATAACATTGTCAACAGCTGAGCAATAGAACCATACTGTTAACTGTTCACTCCTCTTTACATTGAAGCTCGGATCATTTACGTTGCGAGAAAAAAACGATTTGACTTTCTAATTTGACCATTCATTTGCTACTTATATTACTTACACTCTCTGTATGATGATAGATCGTAATAGGATGTGGGAAGTAAGTTACCATTTCTTGTTTTATGGGAGCTACTCTGAACTATCGAAGCTGTCTGTACTCACCTGATAAATGGGCCGTTTAATTCGTTATTATATGTGTTGAAAGCTATCTCAGTATTACTTGAAATATAAAGTAAATTTCAGTTCGTTATTTTACCACTGCAAATTAAAGTTAACGTACAGACATCATAGATATAGATAGAACGATAAAAACAGTTTATCAATGCATGGTTGGGTAAAGATGAAAATAGGAGTGTAATCTATGAGAAGGAGATAACGGAAAATAGCTCAAGAAAAGAAAATTATTTAGAACACTGTAAGTAAGAAGTTAAAAGAAGAAGATACGTTGCCGTCCATGAATTGTAAAAATACAAAACAATAGCCTTGACTTTTCAAATAACGACAAACTCAGAGAAGGAGGAACACAAAATAAGAAGAATGCAAATATTCATACCAAGACAGGGCGTATACATTTATATAATACTTAGCAGATATACAAGAGAAACACATATTGGCTTGGAAACAATGTTGCAGACCAGCATAGTAGACAACCAAATAAAGAAGCCTAGCAACCAAATATATCTAAATGTAAAACATTGTGTATATGGAGTACAAGGCTGGGCTTGAAAGTGTAATATTTAAAATTATATAATTTAACAGTTAGGAAACTACGCAATCACAGATTAATTATATCTAAGTATAGTCTACGGTATAAGCTGAAGCATCTTCATATATATCATATTTATATACTATCTAAAATTATATGTGCTCGTATGAGTGTCAGCTGAAGTAAAACAATGCCTTTAAAATAAAGTGATAGCATTAACTCTGCACTCAAAAAGGATATTTATTGGTTGATTACAGTGATAGTTTCACATTCATGCTACGTACAAAGATATAGAAGTTTAGAAATAACAGTTTTTACTGTAATGGTTTTCCTGTTTCTCGATAAGAAATATTTTACATTTGTTACATAACACTTTCGTTTCCCTATGTTAATATTAAAATTGCGACAATGATACGAATTGCTAATATTAATATTCTTCGGGACGTCAGGATGATAAGTATAATCGTCTGAAGGTGGACTTCACGTTTACTCTATACAGTACACTTGTCGTTCTGTCCCTCTGAATTACATAAAATATCTCCTAAAAATTATTCTAGTTGAGCACTCTTGTACGTGTTCGTTTTCTCTTGAAATGTTCAAACACCATTTCAACTAAAAATATGAGTATGCTCAAGCAAAGTCCACTAATCAGCAAAGCAAATAACCCTAATAAATGATTTATTGTAATGACGACCAATCCATTATCTTCTGCAAATGATTCTAAAGAAGAAAGTGCTGAGAAAAAGACATCGTCTTTCCATTTAGAGAGTAATCCGGAACAAATACAAGCTTTAATTAAACGAGCAATAGTGTTTACGTACGGAGAATTACGCCTCATAAGGTAAACAGTGGGAGACGACGCAACAGCTTGTGGTACGATATGAACTAGAGGTTTCCCACGAGAATCAATGAATCCATACTTATATTGATAATATTGAATGGCAGAAACTATGTTAATATAAGCATTGTGACCGGATATAACTTCCAGTAACCAATCTTTTTGAGTCAATGCTTGTTGGAATTTGAAATTATTGTATATTGCTTTCATGACAGGATCAGAAGAGCTTTCAAAGTAACGACGGTGCGAGGGATATCCTTTTAAGGATAAACCGGATTTCACGAGATCTCCCATTGTGTTAATACTAGGGTATTTAGTTGGATGAGTCAGAAACACAAACAGTGATGCTTGATAACTATGATTAATTATAAACGAACCGAAAACCCAAATTAAAAATACAACTCTTGCTAGGTTCATACGGGGAGGTTCACGTACTGACCAACCGAGAAGAATTGAAAAATAGTATAACAATGGTTGTTCAAACATTGGACTACTCTTTTGTTGAACAAGCAATTTCATCAGTCGGACGGAAACAACCACGAAGAAATAGAGAACAACTGTCAATAGCCAGCACTCTGGCTGCAGTGGGAAGAATACATTCATCCAGTCAGGATAGAAACTGGGTAATGGTACTATCCACACAAAATGACGGTGTTGACCAGAGAGAATAGGATCAAAGTCCTCGTAATAATATAGCTCTGCAGAAACGTCTAAAAAAGCAGCTTCTAACTTTCCAACTTTGACTTGCCTCATATCACCAATGTACGTTCCATTTCGAAGCTTAAATCCATATTCAAACCAGTTTGTTCTACCTGTTATGCTTAATGTACAATTAATCTTGTCGGCGAAAGTGTTTAACACATTTCCTGCAACACCTTTGATACTAATGTTTCCCTCCTGGTTTCTCTCAACAATTGATGAGGGTGGTAAGTCAAATGTCGATATATTAACGTAGCAACCTTGTAAATTCTTAAGTTTGTTAGGAAACAAATCAGCACCAACTATAAAGCTATCTTTTATCCATTGATCTAAAACCATTTCTGTATACACTGATCTACAATGAGTTATTCCAAAAGGAAAATATGTGTATATAATTACAAATCTTGGTCTTGATAAACTGAGATCTGTTTCTGAAGTGACTATAATAATATTATAGATATCCTCTCTCAAAGACATGTCAAATATTTTACGAATATTTTTGGTCTCGCTTTCACCATTATTGAGGATGATCAAGAACTTACTATGTGGTCTAAAATGTAACAATTTCATTTTACGAATTGCTAAATGAAAACCTTGCGAATTGTTCAAAAGGAATACATAACCAATATTTTCTTCTCTATATTTGATTTGTGAAAGTAAGCTTCCAATTTGGGTTCCGAATTTCTGAAGGCCATCGATAGTTGCTGTTATAGTTGGAGAAATAAATATTTTGAGCAAGTCTTCACCAATATCGTTTGGTTTGTCTTCTAACACAATCACTACTCCGAATTTAGTGAAGTGGCTGTTGATTATAAATGACACACAGTTCAGTAACTGAGTACGTGCTTCATTTGATGCCAAGGGAGTTAGTTTACCATTAGCATAAGCAGTAAGCACAGATATGAGGAAAATTATATTAGACATATTCTTAATCATTGTTCAGAAATCAATTGCCTGTAATGGAAAAAAATAAGTTAGTCGTTTCGGGAAATAATCTCAGAGCGTTTCAAATGCTAAATATCTAAAAACATAAATAATTAAGTGTATTTTATTATGTACACGAGATTGAGTGTTGACTGAGAGGTATTCCCAATCTGGAAATATTGGAATAAGTTTAAGACCATAAAATAAGTATACATTTGTTGGGCTCTGTACTCTAACTATCACGTTGCTAATGGTGATCTGTTGTACGCTAATTTAGAGTAGGGCCCCTTGATGCTTCAATATTTAAAAAAACGCATCAGATTTCCAAATGAAGAAATAAAATTAAAAATTGAAAAGCAACACATATAGCAGGTACACCTCTTTCCTGGTTAGTAGGAACCATCTACATTACCTTATGAATAATTTAGCTAACTTGTGACATTTTATAATTAAACAGGCGCCATTGTTAAAGAGAGATATGTGCCAATTACAATATATAGTACATTTTCTGTTAAAAATGGTCTATTCAATTGAAGGTAAAACAAGCTTTTTTCCGAAGAATTCATGACAAACGACGTAACGTCGTTTTTGATAATTGTCAGTTTAAAGTAAGAGTAACATATTATTCTTTCTACCGCGTAAACGGGAAGTACTGTAAATGTATGCAATAGAGAAACATAACTTCAGATTCAGAAAAATTGTTGGGAGTTGCCTTATAAATTTCAACTGTGAACTGTAATAAGAGTAAGTCACGTTCGTACGTTGATTGAAGCGTTATTAACTTCCTACAGAAAAGTTTCTGAAGATTAGATCTAAACTGTTTTGGTAAAGTGGATTTCGTACAACTCAATTAAAATTGTAATCCATTTATATACGGAGTTATTCGGTGAGTATTCTCTCTGGGATAGGGATGACAAAGTCATGTTGTGCCTTTTATAAGGTATCAACAACTCTGATACTCAAACTAGGAAAAGGAAAGTATCGCCAAGTTTGGATGTAAATGTTCCCGATCAGATTATATACCAAGCATTCTGTCTTTGACTAATGCATTCCCCATTTTGGACTTCTACCATAACGAGAATCTTGCAGCCTGGGATAGAAGGCCAAAGAGTCTCGAACTGTGATTTCAATTTACTTGCACTGTTCATGAGTCTGTTCCCGAGAAAATGGCCCACAGATACTTCCAAGGTACAAGGTCCGGGTATATAATTGATGTACTAATAACTATAATCATTACAATTGATGGTACTTTCAGATGACTACTTTCGATACATAGCATGTCGCACACTAGTTCTGTTCATTCGTCCACTGTTCATTATATTAGACGCATAGTAATGTTATATTAAATAATTGACTTTGTTTCACTGTTAGGTATTCCAACACAGTACATAATTTGGAAATACAAAATTAGTACATATTTCTTCTCTAAGAAACAAGATTTATGTTTGTGTCGAGAACTCTATTTCACTGCAGGTAGAACAGAAGCTACTCTGTTCAACCTCGTTTCATTGCTACACAAGAGTTCCAATAATAGTTGTTGATGATGATTGCAAAATTTCCAATCCACGCGCACCCTAGTTCTTAGAATAATTTTCAATCTGCCTGATAATCTTCCTACCTGGTTATAAATTTACGTAAAAGAATTAGTCGTTGTGAAGGTGTGCAAAATTTTATTAATGTATTACTCAGGTATGTTTTCATCAGATTTACTGCATTCTTCTGTACACATTTATGTAGGACTTGTTATGAAACATTGTAGGATCTATATTTTGTCCAAAATACATTTTAAATTGATACATTAGCGATATCGTCCACCTCGATTAGAATAGTTGTTACTTACGTGGCAAATATTCCAGTCAAAGGATGCAATTATCTGTGCACTAGGTGTCACAAAATGTTCACTTTCCACAAAAATGATGTTCATATTTTGGAGCGTACGTGATATTCCGAATAATTATCTTTTTGAATACATTTGTATAGTTTAGCTCGAATACCAGGTCTAAAATATTAAACAAGGTTATTTAGTTTCTATATCACCCACTATTGACGCAAGGGATGGCTCAAGGTTGCACTTGTGTCGACGAAAGTTTTGCATTAAGTACTGAGTGCTTTTTAAATGCATTCTATTTCAAAATATTATGAAATCTGTATTTAAAGGAACTACATATTTCAACTCGATACATAATACCAAATAATGTAGAGCTAGTTGATATAAAGTTAATACTTTTCTTGTTTTGATAATCTTACTTCCTTTTATAACTTGGTTCAATAACTAAGTAGAGACAGATTGCAAATCAGTGGAATTAAATGCATTTTAATTCTTTACGTAACTTTAGCTTAGGTCGGATGGATGATTTGTGGAATAAATAATGTGTGAGGAAACGGAAGAACCCCAAGAAAACCCACGCAAAAGGTGTTTGTCCACTACATAGCCCCCAGGGTACGAGCAGGATTAGAACCGACAATCCCAAACGCAAAAGGCGATCATTATAACTTTGAGTTACCGCAGAGCCAGAAAAATAATATAAAGTAAACAGTTTAAGGGAAGAAAAAGGAAGAATAGGAATATGAATTATTTTCATTGCAAGTGATGACAAATTAAAGAAACAGTAACACTGACATCTGTAAAAAAAAAAGTAAGTGAAAACAATATATATTCAGCAATCAGAAATATGTAATGCAAACATAGAATCCTTATAAACTGATATCTGACAAGTATTAAAACAAGACAAAAATCTGCAAAATCAAGTATCAGCCAAAGAATCATGTTTGATTACTCACAAAAATATGGTAGAACAAAACAAAACATAATTACAGTCAAATGCGACAAAGAAACAGGAAACAAAACAAAATTATGTGTTGAGACAAATTATGTATAGATACTGAAATTTTAAATGAGATATACATGCAAAAATCGATAGAAGTTTACCCCCAAAAACACCATAATAAGCACTAAACGAAATATAGAATATATAAACAATGTTGCGCTAAGGTGTAAATTATGGCGTTTACCGCGCAATTTAATAACAATGAAGATAAATATTAAACATAAGTTGCTGAATTCCGCGATCTGCGCCTACACTGTTTGAAAATAATTGGAAACCCTGAAAATTGGGACCGTTAGAGGGTGGAGACTTGAACAGCATTTGTATATGGAACTGAATAATATTTATGCCAACCTGGTTCCATTCATTCATCCAGTATATCAGAGCCATTTAAAAATAGGTTTGTAACAAAGATAATTGAGTGCTTTGGGTCAGGGGATTCACAAAATATTTTTCTCTTTGATCGAATGATGTTTATGCCATATTTGTTATGAGTACCTAACACGGTATGGAATTAATTTTAAAATATTGTATGTATAAAATTTCTTACTAACAATACCGACTGCGCCAACCAAAATAACTCCATTACCTGTCATACTTTGGTGCAGATATTCATAGATATGGAACAAATTTAAAATATTAATGTTCGGAAAGTGATTGGTATGTCTAACCCTGATAAATGTGGCACATGCGGCGATTGAAGTGTTTATCTTATCTGCCTCAGTAGCTAAAACTCAAGTTTGGAACTGATTTCCCTGATGGTAAAAACACTATTTGAAATATTCATTATTTAAATTGATTGGACACACTGACAACTGTGAAGCCTACGGTGTTTGGAGCACCTCTCTGATGTCCCCCAGTAGGTAAATGCCAAATTTGGTGAGGAGACGTTCAATAACACGGAACCAATTTGAATATTGAATTGTTGAAATCGATTGTCAGCTCTGATTACTGTAACGTATGTGGCGCCTGAAGCACCTCTCTTATCTCTGCCAGTATCTAAAAGACAAGTTTGGTGCTGATCTCTCCAATGAAATGAAAGCAATTTCGAATATTTTTATTTTAAACTACTTGGCAACCATGACAACTGTAGCACCTGCGGTGCCCGGAGAACATCTCTGATCTGTAATAGTATGTAGTTAGCAAGTTTAGTTCTGGTCTGGCGAATAGAATGGAAGGAATTTGAAATATTGACTGTTGTTATTGCTAAGCAATACTGATAACAGTGACGCTTGTGGCCACCCCGGAGTACCTCCCTAAGATGTCCCAATTTCTAAATGTCAAGATTGAACTCATCCGTATAATGGTATGCAAACAATTTGAAATCTTGAAATTTTGTAAGTATCTGGTACCACTGATAACTACGAACCCATGAGTACTTCTATTGGCGGTCCTAACCCGTAAAGTATATGTACTCAAAATTTGATATAAGTAAATGTCCGCATGTAAAACCGTATAATCAGGGTTAAAAGAAATCACGTTTTTTTTTAAATCATTCGTGTTGATTTTTTTTATCTCCACCGTTTCTTTATTTAAATTTTAAAAAAAGATTTTAATAACTTGCGGTTCTACTAAGTTAGTTTCCCTTTCCAAATGTCTTAGCCAGTAAACACTAAAGTAAAATTTGCGAGTATGTGGTTTTCGGTACGGAAGATAGTCATGGAAAATGGACAATTACAACGAATTTTAATAGTTTTAAAAAGGAAAGAAGTTATGGCATATAAAATGTTTCGACGTATCTCCTTTCCTTGTAAAGTAAGGTCTGTACCTTCCTTTCTTCCTTCCTAAGAAACCTCCAATTACTTATTTTTTCCACGCTACATCTCCCAAACGAAATCTTATACGATTTTAGTTTTCTATGATATATTTGAGTTCACTTCAGTTAACAGTTCTCAGCTCTCAGTATTGTAATATCAATGTGGGAACATCTTATGACAATACATTTCATTAAATATGAGAGCTTTTTCGGAGCTGCAGTCGCTCAGTGGTAGAGCCCTCACTCATGTCAGTCATGTGGACTTCGTGGTGAATGAAAATGGTATTCATAGGTCCTCAGGATTCTTTCGTTTCCTCCCATTTTTTCATTACACCAATTCTTCCATCATCATCAATTTGGTCTGATCCAAATTTGTCTAAAACCCATAGATAAAATTCAATTCAATTAGAGCTATTTAATACATTGAGATCAATAGTGTATACACAATTTTGCATATTCATTATTCAGCATACACATAGGTAAACTTTTACTTTGTTTTGAGCAAGTTGTGAAGAAATTACATAATTTAATACAAATACATTTTGCGTACTAAAATACAGGCAATGTTACAAAACACCAATTTTTGTTTTCTGTGTATTCGTTTTCAAATGTATTAAAAAAGTAAACACAAATTGTAAATGTAGAACGTGATTTGGATTCCTACGTTGTCCTCTAAAATTTTGCATGTAATATGAAATGAACCAATCAAATAGTTCTTTAAAATTCTAGGTCCATCGTTTTGGTTTGGGTGTACATCATAATTGCTATTATCGTATAGGGACTGGAAGGTAAATTTTGAAGCTTACTTATGATTCAAACCTGAAAATTATTAAGAACACTGAACTTTATTTAAACTATTTCTATTATATATAGTATTTAAATCATCGATTTTTTCAATCATCTGATTTAAATTACTTTGATTTAAATCAATCAATCTTGCGTATACTTAAACTCATTAGTAGAATGTGAGATTTCGAATAGGTTGCCAACACTAGGAATAGAGAATTGGGGGACAGTACACAATAATTGCCCTATGCTGTCAATTAATGTATACGCCAAGTTTGGTGCGATTTTGTAAGATTCTGTGGAAGCAAGACGTGTCTGTTCTGAATAGTTTCAAAGTCTCGAGTGATCATAGGAAGGTGAGATGTAAGCTGAAACTAAATACTACACTTGAGAGAAAGAAGCTTATCAGAGAAAAACCGCAATTTTTGGATCTGGAAAATCTAGGAAAATACAGAGAGACATTTGGGATAGAACTAAGCAACAGGTTTAGCGCCTTGGGAGAGTTACATGATGAAGAAGACATCAATAACAGATATAAAATACTGACCAAGATAATGAGAGAGACAGCCAAGGAAATAGCAGGCACCAGAAAGAAAAGAGAGAGCAAAATCTCAGAAGAAACTAAACTCTTGATGAAGAAAAGAAGGGAAATGAAAGAAGACGAAAATTACATAAAAAGGATTGAATACATAGAACTAAATAAAACCGTAAGGAAGAAAATAAGAGAGGATGTATGAAGATATAACGAAAATCTTGTTAGAAATACAATCGAGGAGAACAAGACACTAAAGAAAACCAAACAGCAGCTCATGATAGGAAAAAAGCAAATAATTGCAGATAAGAGACCAGACGGGACCGTAACGTGAAATAAGGAAGAAATTATAAATATATTTGACAATATCTACAGAGAATTGTACTACTCCGAAGAAGAGCTAGGGTATGAAGACTCAGAAGAAAATAATGTAGATGTCCCAGTTGTAATGCAAGAAGAAGTGCATAAAGTACTTCGAGGGATGAAGAACGGAAAGTCGCCAGGAGAAGATGGACTCACAGCAGAGATGTTTAGATAGGGAGGTGAAAAATTGAAAGAGGAACTTGCGAAATTATTCTCAGTGTGCATGAGGAAGAGAGAAATAATACCCAGAAGTTGGAATAATGCTGTTATAATTTTGTTGTACACGAAAGGGGACAAAGAACGCCTCCAAAAGTACAGACCAATTAGTTTAATGTCAGTTCTATACAAAATGTTCACCAAAGTTTTTTTGAATCGTATTAAAAGGGACTTGGATTTTAACCAGGAAGGGAACAAGCCGGATTTCGTGGCGGATTTAGCACAATGGACCACATACAAACATTGAATGAAGTTATGGAAAGGACTAATGAATACGAACTGCCACTGTGTTTCGGATTCATAGACTTCGATTCGGTCTCCTTGTCAGCAGTACTTAAATCACTTGAACATGAAGGCAACAAAAATGCGTACATCAAGCTACTACGAAACATTTATTCGACTGCCACATCTGTCATCAGACTACATCAAGAAAGTGAAAAATTTAAAGTTGGAAAGTGGGTAAGGCAAGGAGATTTAATTTCCCCAAAACTGTTTTCTGCGGTCCTGGAGAGAGTGTGCCAAAATTCAAACTGGGATGAAATTAGAATTAAAATTAATAACGAATATCTTCATCAACAATGGTTCGCTGATGATATAGTCATGTTTGCTTCAAATGCGGAAGAACTACAAACGAGAATGGTAGAACTGAATAATGAGAGTTCGAAAATAGGCCTTAAAATGAATTTAAGTAAAACAAAAGTAATACACAATCAACATGCTGCAAAGATGGAAATAAAGATTAACGGAGACACAAAAGGCATAGTTGATGAGTATCTTTACCTACGTCAGCTCAAAACATCGAAAGTTGACTGATGAAATAAATAGAAGATGTAAAATTACGTGGAGTTCGTTACGAAGACTACAAACTACCAATATATATGAAGCAGATAAAAATTCTTTTTTAAAACTGTATGTTTATTTATGTTTAATAATGTAGTACTGAATGCTTCCGTTACACGGTTTTTATCATAGTTATATTATTTATTAACAAAACTAAATTTTGCTAATGTAAGCAAAGAAAATAACATACTACAAGGGAATCTCTAAATGTAATGAAACGTTCAATAGAGCGAACCAAGTTTGACTTTATGTATTTATTTATTTATTTTATGTAATACCATTTCAGGTAAACCTGAATTAACCAGGGTCTTATTCCGATTATATATAATATTTTTAGTGACTATGAAATGTAAAAATTAATAGTGCTAAGTTACTCTGTCGACTTTCACAGCTTTTCTGCTCAGGTATCTTCTAGTAATGATAGATGTAGGGATAAAAACTTGCAAACTTCTTAGAATCGCATTTATGGCGCTTTTAACTATTTCTAATTTAGAGTATTATAAAAGTAATATCCTGTTAATGTTTAAAGTCTCCAAAAAAAACTTATTCCGGTAGGGATCGAACTCAACAACATCCACGTCGTAAGTATAAGTCGTTCCACATGGGATTGCCGCTGTTTAAGTGGTGGCGCTGATGTAGTAAACAGTGACTCAGTCGCCGACTGTGTGAGAGGCGACAGTGTTGCAACGTACAATATTCAAAATAACCTACACCGAGCGGCCATAGCTCAATTAGTAGAGAGTTCGCTTAGAAATCGGAAGGTCCTGGGTAGTGTTCCATTTGTTTTAAATCTCGAAGGGTGGGGGGTTGTCCTAGTGGGTGATTGTAAGTTTCAACATACTGCATTTTTGGGTAGAAATAGATTTTATCCCGGGTTGGAATGATATTCAGAATCAACAACCGGAGATTATATCCTCACGAACCCGGAAACATTCCCGGCACCCCCTCCCCGGTCCTACAAATGGAACACTGGTCCTGGGAACGATCCCAGGGGCCGTCAACAATACTGACAGCTTTTCCAGGGTTTCTCCTCAGTCACACCAGGCAGATACCGGGATGGTACGTACAAACTAGGCCCTTGCCGACTACCTTTCGAAATCTTCTCCCTTAAACTTGTCCCATTTTGAGCCTGAGATGCTTGGCAATGGAATATTTCTAAAGTGCGTAAACTTAGAAAGGGATATAGAAAAAATATGAGTTTCTATAGAATTACCACACTAAATACTCGCCAGCGATTATTATTCCTACACCACTATTTTCTGCTTGTGTTCCGGATTTTGCATGTAGTTGAAACTTTCTGCTCCCTTTATGAAGTCATGTTGTATATTCGTCACCGTTGTCATACTTTTCCTAAGGTTCTTTACATCGCCTTTTGTAGAGGAAAGAATTATTTTTATTTATTTTTTTACTTACCAGAAATTTTATACATTACTTATAGCATGGGCGGTCGAATGGCGGACTCCGAACCCCGAAGTCTTTAATCCCGGAATTCCACGTTTTAATACAAATTTAAATCTATTTATGACCTTTTGGTACACTTGGCTCACGCCGGGTTTGATACGATATTCAATAATAATGTGTGAATTGACACACTTAACTAGTTGAAAAAAAATGTAATGTGAATTCATTTCTTTTTTTTTTCCTTTTTTTTTGTATTACACAACTATACGGAGTAACTAATAACCACACTCTTACTGTCCTGTTTCATTTATTTATACTGAGCCACCGTATCTCAGTGGTAGAGCGTTGGTGTAGCAATCGGGAGGTCATGTGTTCGGTCCCAGGGGCCGACCATCCTGACAGTTTTTTCTGTCACATCAGGCAAATTCCGAGATGGCATCTTCAACATATGTCCTGGCCGATACCTTCCCGAATCCTTTCCCCTCCGCTAGCCCGACCTGAACCTCAGATGCCTGAAGACCATAAATAAAATTTAAATTCACTTTCATTTAATGGCATATAGGCATCTATGACTCGGGCCGGGATGCGAGATGGAACCGTTCAGGACTTTAGTTAAATGTACCATCCCGGAATTCGCATGGTGTGATTCAGTACTGGATCTATAAATTTTCCTATGGGGACAAAGTTAAATTTTGCCGCCCCTTCCACCTCTCTTTTGCCGACCATTCCATTGTTTTTCTTAGCCAAACAACACGACCTGCCGACGCGACGGCCACAACATTATCTCGCATCACGCAGTGTACTTTTGTTATCTTCTCTGAAGCCTGTCGTGGCTTCGCTATTACTAACTCCAGTAAGACAGAAGACCTGCCTATCTGACTTGAATCGCGATTTTGAATTTTAAAGATGAAAGTAGGTTGTGTGGAATAACATGGAAAAATGTCTTAGCGCGCCGCTATTGAAATTTTGATCACTTTTAGTTCAATTTCAATTCAATAGGAAATTTTACTTCCTTTTTCAAGAGCTTTTACTTTTTATTGTTAGCTGTTTGCCGCCCCTAAGCGCGTCTCCTGGGATGCTTGCCCCCTTCCCCCTCTTAGATCCGGCACTGATGTGATTGACGAAAACCTCAGTCAGGATGGTCTGCCGCTGGTATATAACAGAAGATGTCTTGAATACGAAGTCAACACTCTATTATCTAAGCTACGGCCGCTTGGTCTTACTCTTGGCCTAAGGTCTTATACAGAGTCGACTAACTATCTGGATCACGAAGCCTTTTTATTGAGATATTACCATTTATCCAGTCCTCAGAAGAAAGTTATTAGAGACCCTTCTATTATATGTATCCCTTTACTCCCTCACTCTACGGGGAGCTTTCTTTCGTAACACGGCGCCAGAGATCACCGATCGCTTTGACCTAAGATTATTTCATCTCTCTCAGCACGTAGGACCTCGGAAGATGGAACTATTTTGCTTAGACTTCAGGCATATGTAGAACAGAACGGGAACTTCCCGATTTTGAGTGTGGGTGTGTGAGAGAGAGAGGGGGGGTGGAGAGAGAGAGAACGAAAGAAAGAGACAGAAATCGGGAGGGGGTAGTAGCAACTATTGCTACACACACCTATATCGAGGGAGGAGGAGAGAGAGAGAAAGATTAAACACTGAACCTGACACCCATGAATAATTAATATCTTTGCCTCTGACTTTTATAGTATGTAGCAAGATTTTTTTTTTCAAACAGTTATCGTGGACTAAATGACTACTGTATATTCCGACGCTAACTTGAATTCAGGACTATTTAAACAAAGTTACATACCAGGTACTCTGCAAAAAAAAAAAAAAAAAAAAAAAAAAAAAAAAACAAGTTTTTATCACAGCGTGAGAGAGGAAAAGTGTGACGTATGAGCTAAGTTGTGTGTGTGTGTGTGTTTACTTTTTAGGTCAGTGTTTGGCCTGCTCAGCACAGGGGAACTTAAATGTGAAACGGGTGATAGAATGATATTTGCTTCAAAAATGTTAACATCGCTGATAAACCATATACGTATTTGCAAAACCTAACATGAAATACTACATGTACGCCATATACATACTTTTTACTGCTTAGCTATTAATAGCATGTTAAATAGTTTTTAGAGATATATATCGACGTAAAAAGACCTGATGTTAGATTACATTAAAATAGCTCAAATGTTATACCTACGGTGATTACAATAAGCGTTAAATTTGCCCAGTTGTATGTAATTGTACCTTCGTAGATGAGTTGACATTTTGCTGTTCTCAACACACAAGTTCTACAATAGTCACAATGAAACATAAGGTCACTTGGAATACTATATTTCAAGGATAATTGTGAAAGTATCATTCAGAGATAATCAAGAATACATTTAGAAAATAAACCTTACTAATTATTAATGTTTACTGCCAAATACATTTACCTGGGAGAAAACACTGCAATCAATCAACAAAGGAAAAAAAAACATTTCTTGACTTGTAATAGAATAACCTGTTATTATCCATGATAATTAAGAATTATGTTTTATTCATTTCTATTGTTTTTTTTATTTATCGAGAAGATAAATACAGAAGATAAATAAACATCCACCCATAATTATAAAGTCAATATCTCGAAACAGACTATAAGTATAGTTGCATCATGCGAAAAATAAATGGTTAAACATATAGACAATTAGCACTGCTGATTTGAACTTATGTAGCCTGCTGTAAGAAAACTTCCCCAATAACATTTATTTGGAAAGTCATGAAATACGTTAATTTGTAATATAGGTAGGAACAAATTATCGTGATAAATTTAAGTGCTCTTTCTGCGAACTAGTGGAGAATCTTCCACTTTCTTATGGGCATGTGATATGTGTTATGAATTTTTTTTTCAACCTTTGTCAATTAAATTTCAGGACTGATTTCTAAAATTCCCAAATTCTGGATGGAAACCCGTGGGTATTATTTTCTCCCTTGAATTTGATGCAAATGTAAACGTTGCTGCCAATGCTTTGCCTCAATCCACCAACTAACAAGTTGGACCTGACAATTCTGTTAGCTTATTTACTTAGCGCTACGCAACTGATGTGATGGACGTGTAGTTGGAGAAGAAAGGTAGCATCAAGTTCGGTGATGAGATACGAAAACATTTTTTTTAGAACTTGGAACATGATACAGAAAGGCTGTGATTACCAGTCGTTGCTAAGAGACAGTGTGTATTTGAATAGTACACGATGAATCGGAGGTCTAGATTCTAGTTGAGGACTACCGATGATAAGTCCGGCCTTCGAAAACAGATACATTTGACAAAGTGAAGAGTGTGAGGTTTCCCTCGGGGAGCGCTCCATTAAACGGAAATATAATGCAAAAATCGTTCCTCACGCACTGACAGCGGAACAGAAGGAAATAAGAACAAGGATTGCTAATGCACATAAACTACCATATATTCACCCGATCAGTCTCCGTTTAATATATTCCGCGGTATATACCTGGAGGTATGTCAGCAACGCAGAGCTGTGATATACATCTGAGATGCATTTCATTAGACGCTTTACTTGGTTATTCCCAAACATCCAAAAGCACTAACATATGTGTATAAATAGTGGAGGGGATTAACGACCTTGACAGGACAAAATAGCATTATTTTCGAGTTGTCCATTCTATTCTTGTATCAGATCTGGAATTTATATGACAGAGATGTTTGCACACAAATATAATTTGTTTCAAATTTCTGCTACTGATTTTTAAAGAGTTTTTAATTGAAACTGTTACACACTCTGAACAGAAAATAATTGTACGACGGGAATTAATTTAAGCTACTAAACGTAATAAGTATCTCCTCCGCCAAGTATACAGCAGAGAAACTTCCAGGACATCAATGTGATGAATTTAAAAATGTTGACTTATTCGTTCTTTTATCATAAATTATATTATTGTGAATTAGACCGGAGGTGAGTTAGCTGTTCTAATCACAATTTATCATAGATCTATCAATGGGATTCGGAATATATAACACTGATATTAAGACGATCGTAGATCATATAAAATATGTGTCTTCCAGTCCATATTGACATTTAATTACCACTAAACCGCAGAGAAAAGGAAAGGTTGGTTAAGTCGTCCCTTCGAAATTAAAGTGCACATGTTTGAAGAGCTGACAGATAAACTTTATCAATACATTGAACAGATTATTACTTTGAGCCGTAAAGTGCGTTCCGGCTTACTCGAGATGTTGTTATACAACTGGCACTTGCTACTGTGCCTTGTAATAACAACAACACTTCTTGCCACCGAAGCTAGTCTAAAATTGTTGCACAACCTGCATTTCAGAAGCTTCTAGCAGTGCTTTTGGACTGTGATACATTTTCAGAAACGCTCCTTAAAAACAGACTAGCTTTCAAAAACTTGACTGATGAAAACAAATATAATACAGTTTTCAGGAATATTGAAAGAAAAGTACTTAAAGAGGGCTCGAACCCGGGTCGTTCAGCTAGAAGTTGATCATGTTACCGACTGTACCAATCTACCATTCATAAGTGAACGCCAGAAGAAAACAGCATAAAAGGTCAAAAATGCAAGGTCTAAACTCCTAAGACATAAACTATGATACTCCCATTACTTACGTCGCACTTCAATTGGGGATCCGCATAACTATTGATTGATTTCCCTTTTCTGAAAAAGGATGATCAAGATATTATCAGGAAACATTTGGTCACCATGTAGTTACCATAAGAAACCTTCCTCTCTTTCTTCGCATGATCGCAAATCACACTGGAACTAAAAACTGACAACTTTTAATAATTTACAAGACAATGTGTCCGTGCTCTTCTAAATTTCTCCCAATAAAGGCAAATATAGGATATTTTTCTGAAACATTACGGTATATAGCAAGGAATGTTCTCAAAACTTCAACAGACCAAACCCAACATTTAGGTCAGTACATAATTTAATTACTATACATACAATTGTGTATCGCGTTTACATTTGGACCTCCATTGACGGAGTTCTTTATGTACTATAAAGCCAATGACCTGTTTATAAGAATGCCGTATATTACCTACCAAGTTTTTATGTGATATTACCTCCGTAGAAGAGTTATGATTATAGTGTTTTGAAGCAACATGTTCTAAAATGACAAGGATAACATAAGCAAGTCTAGAGAAGGCAAGGTACAAGAACCGTTGTAGGAGCGTACATTATATAGAATACCGATTAACCTTAGTAATAGATTGATTCCTTAGAAGGTGTAATTATCGACAAACACATTTATCTGTCAGACAATACTTCAATCTATCAAAACACAAGAAGTCGACTTATTTGTACATATATTATCTATACTATGGGGGAACATCTATACTCTTGTTCTGTCTTTTATATTTTAGTATTTGCTTTGTTTTGTCACATTGTATCCATACAGAAAATTAATTTATATTCGTTTGTAATAATGAGTTCAATATCTCGAAATATGAAAGAATCAAGAGGACAGTTACAAATGCCCAAATCAAAAAGAATGCAAGATTAATTAGATAAACATTTTGGACACATTGACCTAACTTATATATATTCACACGTATATTCTAACACTGATATATATATATATATATATATATATATATTAGAATATATGAGTAAAAATATATAAGTTATTTTTTTTGTTGCCCCTAATTTTGTTCTAATAGGTAAGAAAATATTTCACACAAAATTTCAGGCTGTTAGATTAATATTTAATGGTCGCTCAAGAGGTTGAAAATTTAAGACATTACTTAATACAGTAGTATGAGTATTGAGTAAATTGAATATAAGTAAAAAAAACACATTTTGATTATTTTTTTAGTTTGTAAAATAGTTACCGTTTGGGTTCTTTATAAAAATGTCACACATGAAGGCAAATGATGCTATCAAAATATCACTCCACAAATCACCATGTCACACGAGCATCTGGTTTAGTTATTCGGTCATTCTTGTTAGTGTTTCCTTCTTGGAATCCGGAAAACGTTTGCGATCATCCTGTACTACCTGATGTAGAAACTGCATCTGGTCGTCTGATTTTGTGATAATAGAGTTGTATTCTGCAATTAATGCCACTCCTCTTTCAGCGTGATCATTCACAACACGTAAATTCTTAGCAACATTCAGTCCAATTTGGTACTCATCATTTGCATCCCAATCCTCGGGATCTGAATAAAAAAATGAAGTAGAGATGTTAAGGCGTTGGAAGAACAAAATCGTATTTCTTGTTACAAACTGTTCAATTTTCATATCAACACATTTTTCTACGTCGAGCTGAATGCGTTTTGGGGGGTTCAGGTTTATACCTCCCATATTTTCCTTCAGGGCATGAACCATGTTACGTTTCGAATCTACTGATACATTTTTGTCGAAGAAAGCTAACCCAACGAGTTCTTCGCTGAGGTACCAAAGGTGTCTTGCAAATGTGTTGCTGGTAACTTTGGAAAAAGACGGATTGTGTGCCTTGAATTTCACTAAATTCTGAAGAAAATTCAAATCATTGTTAGGTGACGAGACAGAAAGAGATGCTGTAAACCATGCTTTGATATAGATTTTGGTTACAAATACACATAAGCAACGAAGTCCTTTCTCCTCTCTCGCTGTGAGCCTGAACTGCCCCCGAAACATCCAAATCTTAAATGAATAAATGGCCTTGGCCATCCATCTGGCATGGTGGAAAGCTCCGGGTGTCCTAAATCTGACGCCACGAGCAGGTGCAACAACAAGGAAAATGAGTACTATCTCGAGAAACTCACGATAATCCTCCCTAGGATGAATTTCTGTGAGTTTGGTTTCACAAAACGTGATTATAGTTTCCATTTCCTCCTTCACATAATTCATAACCTGTTCATTCATAGCACCGGTTTCATAGTTTGTGTGATCAAATTTTTGCCAAGCAGTCTAAAATCTCTTAAATATGGCAATGTCTGGACCAGAAGAAACTCCCATTGTCTCTTCAAATGCTGTAGCTAAGACAAGCTCCATAATATGATGTCTGCAGGCAAGATACACGAGTTCCTTATTTAGTTTCTTTTCTAGGAAAACACAGGTTCCGTTCTTATAACCTGTGTTGCAGGCTGTTGTATCGAAGCACATAGCCGCTATACGATCGGCAACACCCCATTCACTCAACAATTGTTCAATAGCGTCAGCTTGACTTTCTCCTGTGCCTGATATCTACTTTGGTACACCGAGAAGTTGCGATTGCTGGAAGACGATCCACATGTTCGTGTCCCGTAATATCCTTTAAAATTTTACCATCCCAATGAACTACAAGCTTGTCTGCTGTCGTCGCAAAATCCGCTTTAAGGTTCTGCGCAATTTCTTTCCGACATTTTAACCGACTTCTTCGAATTGATGACCGATTTATGTTTAGATTTTTTGTGTCATAACCGAGACTCTGAGCAGTAGCAGCGAAAAGTACAGTTGCCTTCCTCTCACTCAATTTTACTCTGTCCAGTTCAGCAGCCAGTTCAGGAGTAACACTATTTCTTCTTGCCCTTTTCTTCGGAATGCAAGCGCTTGTTCTAGGAATGCTTAAAGCTTCACGTTCACGGTCAAGTCGGTCATAGTCATTATCATTTTCATCACTACTTGATGATTCCAGGATTGCAGTTTGTTCTGATACTTTCTGTCTCTCTTCTTCTGCTTGCTTTCGTTTCAAAACCATTGATTGCCTTTCTTGTGCTCTACATTCTCTTGCAGTGAGAATCTTGTCAATCGGACCCAAAGAACCACGTCGTCGTCCTTTATCTCGTTGAGCGACCAGAAAATCCCGATCTTCATCAATCTTTATCGTTTTCAGGGCGTCCATATGTGCAATGTCAAACAAATCAAGGATTTCCATAAATTTCGATTCATTCATAAGTTGCGAGGCTGTCATTCTTTTAGCGTTCTTTTTAAGTTTCGCCCAGTCATTGAAAATACTTTCCAGCTTACTTATAGCACGATCTTCTTTACCAATCGGAATTCTAGCCTTCTCCCAAAAAACAGCAGCTTCCTTGATTACATCTCTTGCACTATTACGAATTGTCTTTTTTAAAGTTTTGTGATGGTGGAAAAATACGCTCAATATTTGTCTATTTGAAGATAACTTACACCCTTTCAATTCTTCTTCTGTTACAATTAGCCCAACTGCACTCTTTCGTCTTGTATTCGGTGATGCTGAAGCACTAGAAGCAGCCATCTTACTTCGATATTTCACATAGATACACTAATAAGTTGCAACAATCGAAATTCAATCGAAAGCTGTATTTGTATCGTCCAAGTGGCAAGTACCCCTTATAGATGGCCCAATAACTCGGCCTTGCGCGATTAGTTAGTTATATATTAAACTGGTTACTAACAATGTGTGTAAAACGCAAAATTGTGTAGTCAGTTGTAATAGCATTAATTAATATGAACATTATGTTTTCCCTATTTTGCGGAAAAAACTTGTCAAACTATTTATCGTTGTACTAAATCTAACCTGCGATTTTGCTTCCATCTAGTGGGCGCCGCGGTATGCGTAAAACTTTAACAGTAGTAACTCTAGCGTAAAATATTTGTCTTGAGCGACCCCTAATTTTGGTGCTATCAGCCTAAAATTTCACGTAGTTTACATTTATGTATATTAGAACAAATATAGGGGGCGGCACGACGGAAATTTAAAAGTTTAGAAATAAGGACCACCCTAATATATATATATATATATATATATATATATATATATATATATATATAGCAAACCTCTCATAAAAATAGCAATGAATCCCGAAACGTCTAAGTATATAGATACGTACGCGGGGCAGGAGTAATAAGAGAATTTTGGCGTAATACATAAGATTTATTTTCTGTGTTTATGTGGAAGTTTTTTCACGAGAAAAGGTATTCAAGAGAACGTATTTGAACAACCATACTTCCAGGTTTTGATTAATGGTGTTGCGTCAATAGTGTCTTGTTGACAGATAAATAAGATTTTCAACATAATCCTATCTTTTATTACCTACCCTCTTTGGTGGAATACGATACATATCTGATCCTACCGATTTTTTTGATTTTTTTTAACGAACCGATGGGGTATTATTAAAGATAATTTATTGATCTACTAAACTTTCCTAACTGTAATACTTTTGAAGACACACATTTAAAGAATATAACACACTAAATTCCATTTCAAGAATAGTCATAAACAAAATGGCATGCAATTTGAGTTTGAAAAATAAACTAAAATATTAAGTAATTGCATCACATGGTAGAGAACATTATATGTTTCTATGCAACAAGAAAATCGATGCAAAGGAGAAAACGTTATTTTGAAAATGTGCCATTGTTTAGCTTTAGAAGAAAAAAATATTGAGATTTGGTTGCTATCGTTACAAAACTTAATATCTGGAAATGAGAACCAGTTTCACTTTTAGATTTGCATATTTTCATTCAAGTGTTTTAACATTTTCAGCAGTTCCATGCAAAATAACAGAGTCTCTACTTCTTGTGTCCCAACACCTCTAAATTTTCTACTCTAATTCAGAAAGTCGCGTCTTTTTATTTTGAATTTTCAATGTACAGTCACAGAAAAAAAAGTGGTACAAGTAACATCGAAAAAATATCAAGTTAATCTATATACAACACAAATTACTCTCATTTTGTACAAATTTATACTGGACTTTATTGTATCTTTACGTAAAATATTAATATGTTGGGTTACGTATTTATCGTATAAATAAATATCATTTTTAAAAACAAAAACAGAAATCAAAGCCGCTTCCATTCTTATGCTTTTGATCCTCTTAAATATAAAATATAAATTAAGCAACCTACTCAGTGCATCGCGTTCCATAAAATATGTTGTATTGAACTTAATTAAACCTTGTGGCAGTGATTGAGTGTTAGAGCCTTGCCTTAACATCGAGGAAATCGAGGGTTCAATCCCATCCTCCGACCATTTGACTTTTTCAACGAAAAAAATATTCCGTCATACCAGGCAAATGTTCCGATGATATTTTTAACTTAGACCCTGGTCCACGACTTCCCTTATCCTTTATCCTCTCCTGTCTCCGTCTGAGCCTTAAATTCGAGAAGGTCATAAAAATATTAAATTAACTTAATAAAGACATTTTTTTGTAAAGTAAATAATATAAAACACAAAGTTTGTAGTTAATATAAAGTGAGGAGAAATTGCGTGGTAGGAGAGAACGCGCGGATGTACTAAACGTAGGAAGCAGCCAGCGAATGGAAGTTTCTGAAATATATGAGTGGTCACTGAAATATATGGTCAGCTTTTCTGTCTTTGACAAAAAAGAAAGTACTTGAATTTTGATAAACATCACGTATATTTTCAGACGATATGGTTTATTGTTAAATGTTTGCAAATCCATGATTCTAAGAGTTGCTACATTGTCAAAAATACTGTTGCACATAACTTCCCGCCATTCTGAATATTTCCACCCAAGCTTGGAGGTCCACCATTTCTCCTTCTTAGCGAGGATAGTTGGCGTGTCATGTAGAAGAGATAGCCGATTACATTTATTTAATATAATGACTGGAGAGATTGCACTTTGACGTACTTCATTATATCATCAATAGAGTTCTGGTGTGTTACAATTATTTGTGTCAGGTATTTTATTTTTTACGCAAGTACTTATTTGTATATTCGATTGTATTCAATCCGACATTTCTATACAGGTTTACTGTAAATGATTCATCAGATTTCAAAATACTATATTTTTAATATATTGCACATATGTGGAGATTAAAAGCAAAAGCTGCAAGATCCACTCCAGCAAATCTTACAGGAGAGCCAAAAGAAAATTTAAGGTGGTAAATATAATAATATATAGGTGTATTCACTTGTCGTGTGGTTCCTAGGCATACAACTAGTATATACACAGGGAATTAGGGAATTACATACAATTTGTAAATAGTTTTTTTTTGGGGGGGGGGGGTGTTTGGAGATTGCTTGTGTTTACACTGTAAAAACTGTAAAACCTACTCTGTAATCTTGTTAAATCTCTGGTACAAATCTTGCAACATTAATTTCACGCATTTCCCGACGTCATACAATGATGAAATTTTGCACAGTAACGTAGGTCGGGTGACAATACTTCCCTTGTTACTTTCATATATTTCTATAGGCGTATAGATTTTTAAAAAAATATTTTAATATTTTGTTATTTCAGACCTCTTTATCCTAAAATAAATGCTAGCCTGCACCGCAGCTTTGTTTGGCTGGTTGCAGAACACTTAAAGAATTGGGCTAAAAAATTATGACAAAAACTGGAGAAAAAGTATGAATACAGAATTAACATGAAAAGAATAATAAAAAATAAATTAAAAAGATTTTTGAAAAAAAGTAAAAAAGGATTTTTAAAAAACATGCTTTCTTAAGCAATGGAAAATTTTCTAAAAAGTAAAAAATAATTATGTTATGAACCGGGAAATTAAATCGTGGGTGCTCTTAGATATTACGACTTTATGATAAAGTAAACAAGAGTACCCACGCTTTTATGCTTTTATTTTCCAATATATACGCCGGGAAACCGGGACAGGACCGGGAAACCGGGACTGTCGCCCCAAAAGGCTTCTGCCACTAACTGGGAGGAGACCCCTTAATTCCTCTTGCTGAGACTTAAGGGAACCGACCGGGGTAGACGCCTAATGTCCAATCCATACGTTCACGTCGTGGGGCCTGTTAGTACCCAAGCAACTGCTTGGCGAACGAACATGGATGGGCTGCTCACCAACCCGCATTAGCTGACAGCGTGGTGAGTCAAATGTCAGCACCCCTCCTTTCTTTACATATGATGGTACAAGCAAGGAAACAGCCTCGGAGGCCCTCATTACCCGGAGGACGGAATGCAGCTGGCAACGGCAGCGGTCAGTCCTGGAGGAAGTCAGAGGGTCAAAATGCCCGGGTTTGGACTGTAGACTGCCAGGACACCGACACGGCAACTCGAACGGACCTATACGTTGCGACCCTCAACTGTAAGTCACTTGCAGGAGAGGACAAATTAGAAGAACTGCAGAATGAACTTAAGAGGATTAAGTGGGACATCATAGGACTATCAGAAGTGTGGAGGAAGAATGAAGAACAGTTGGAACTACCGTCAGGGCACACGTTCTACTACAAAGGAACAGAAACTGGAAAAGCGACAGGCGTTGGCTTTATAATTAATAAAGACCTGAAGTCACGAATCACAGAAATTGAAGGAATTTCAGATAGAATCGCACGGGTAGTAATAAAAATTAACAAGAGATACAGTATGGAAATTATACAAGTGTAGGCTCCAACAACCTCGCACCCGGAGGAGGAAGTCGAAGACCTATACGAGGAGATTCAGAAGATTTTGGATAGTAGCAAATCGCATTACAAAATTGTAATGGGAGACTTCAATGCGAAAGTAGGAACCAAGCAGAGCAGTGACACGAAAGTGGGAAACTTTGGATTTGGCAAAAGAAACAAGAGAGGAGAGAAATTAGTGGAATTCTCAGAAGCCAACAGACTGTTCATTTCCAAT
>JAGDQP010008458.1:0-36163 GCA_022664845.1 Lepisma saccharinum
TATCCTACTTAGCCGCAGCCGAACCGTAATTTATGTATCTGCGAGACAGGTATCTGGCTCCCGTTAGGTATTCTTGTGAAGTGTCGTGCGGATTGTGATCAGTCGGGAGCTGGGAGCAAATTTGAATATAAAGTTTGTAGTAGATTTGGCTGGCGCTCGATAGGCATTGTAAGCTGGATATTTATTGATTAACATTATTCTCTTGTGTCATTCAGAGGATATATGAGTTCTTATTCTTTTCTCTGAGCCAAATCCAGAGAAGTTGTGCTCCCAGAAGAGAGATTTGTCTGGGACGTCATCCGCTGATATTTACGAGGTCGAAGTTTGAACTCTTTTAAGGCCGCACGTAACCATATACACTAACAAAAGTATGCAAAATTCCACTTACACCCTCCCAATTTTGACTTTACACCTCTCAAACACACGAATTCCTGCTCATAACACAGGCTATCAAGCACAGAAATACAGTGATCAAAAATCCTACAAGAGCAAATGAAACTCAATTTGAGGTTATGAAGCAACGTTTAATTCAGAGCTTTGAAGAATTGCAAAAGCGTTATCTCGTGTCTACACTCAATCAAAAGAGCGAAATTCCCCTCGATTTGAACGGGAAGAGGGTAAAATTCTTTTAGTGTGAATTTTCATCGGAGAGAAGTTTCTGCTTGAAAACGAAGGGATTTATGGTAGCCCATGTGAATGAGAATGTAGACATATTTTTAGTTGCGTTTGAATCTGTTCATTAAAGTTTTCTTCTGAAAGCGACGTAATAAAATGATGAACATGGACAGTATATTCCAAGAAAGTTGACCGCATTGATTAGGCTGTTTTGAGCTGAAAATTCTAAGTCCAACTTCGCAAACAGTGAACCAAAGATGCCAGCTTCGAACCCTCAAAGGTACCGTGAACCGTCCCATTTTAAAGAAAAAGGTGCAAATATGTTTTTCTTCCTTTAAGTGCAATAAGACATGTTGAAATGTTATTAAGTGTAGAAAAATGTACCATTCATTGAAATACGTAATGATACAGTATTTCTAAACTATCCATACATCTGAGCACTTGATGGTTTTGTCACCTACGTTTATATACGTAAAAGAACATCTCCAATGAAAGCAAAGACAGCAAACATAGTTTTCGCTTTTATAATACAATAAACAAGACAAAGGAGAGACAAAAGAACAGCATTAGCAACGTATATGGATGTTATTGTCTTGGACACAAAAATTGAGTCATTCCTCAGAAGGAGTCCTCTCCAAAGGAGCTTTGTAACTATATCCATGTTAGCTCAGTGGTAGAGCACTGGGACTTTTAATCAAGAGGTACTGCGTTCGAACTCCGTTCGGGATATTTTTTTGTTTGTAGTGATATATTCCTCAAAGCATGTATAAGTAGATAAAAAATTACATTCAAATAAATAAGTTTCATATGTATTCATACAATCATTTCAGGACATAAGTAATTATTATGTTTAAAATATAACATCAGAGAGGTGGTGAGTGTTGACAGAAAGTCGGTATATTATATGTGAATGTTAAATACAAATAAAATAAATCGTGTAAAAGCAATACATAATTGTGTGTAGTGTATTTGTCTGCAGCTATTTGTCATACGGAAGTTACTCCTCCATACTCTCATTTACGATCTTGAAATAGTCAAAGGCTGTCAAAAGAAAATTAGGTTATAAGAGAAAAATATCCAAAGTCGGATCATCGCTGCAGACCGCAAGTTCAATATCCCCAAAGTTCACGATCCCCACAAACGATTAGGACACTAAACTGTACTTTAGTTTCTTTCCACAGGTTTCAGTTCAGTACTGTGAAATGCTTTTTTCATATGGAAGTGGTGAGGCTTTAATCTCTCCCGGGCTTGGATCCAAATTCTTTGATGAAGAGAAGTTACTATCGTCTTATTAAGTAGAAGGGTAAAATGCTTGCCTTGATCAGGGCTCGAACCCATGTACGTGTTGAATTGGTTTAGAAAGCAAAGGTTTTAACCCTGAGATAAATTTACAACTTGAAAAGTAGTCCCAACATTTGTTTGTGTTATTAAGGCACCACCAGAGTGAGTCACGCTAAGTGGACCATTTTATACATGAGTGATTTTAGATAAGGAAGATTAGATTGTTGTAGGTAGTAAAATTGGGTAATTCCTGGACAAATCATCCAATTTTAGAAAAACTGGTTACATCACCATTTTAGAATTATTTTTTTCATATATGGGTTGCTACATACCTGAAAATATCAGAACGACTTTCGAAAGAAATGTGATGCACTTATATACTTGCGTCTACCCTCAGATCACTGGAATTAAAATGGCGGCTTACCAAAGCGGAAGTACTCCACTCTCGTTTATCCTGAACGATAAGTAACAGCGAGAAGCGCTAAACCCGGCAGCTGCAGTTTGGAATTGTGGTCAACTCTGGCTTCGACTTGTTGCATATTTTTTAAAAGCAAATTATTTTTTTTTCGTTCTTTATGTAAATAAACAAAAGGAAATTTAATAAAAGTTGTGATTTACAATTTTAAAAGATGCACTAAAAAGTAGGATGTATATAGACCCACCAGGGCAAGATGCACATCCAGCGATAGCGAAGTGTGAAAGCGAGGGAGGCTGCGTCCGAAGCGAGCTGAGCGGCGTCAGAAGCGGGGGAGGGGTGCAGCATACGCAAAAGTACTGTTTACTTAAAGGTTCTGTTTAGGCAAAAGTTCTGTGCCGTACCGGAAGTGTTTCCAAGTGTGCCACCATTTTAATTCCAGTGACCTGCGGCTAGACGCACGTTTTTATATCTCTCGGGGTGACCATATTTCCAACATGGCGGATGATGTTTTACTCCCGTAGGATATGTACGGAAACCTGCATATCTCAAAAACTAGAAGAACTAAAGAGCTGAATTAAAAACCATTGTTTAGCTCTTGAAGTGCACTTGGAAGATGTGGAATCCCGTCTTTGAAACTTAAAATTCGATTTTTAAACCAAGATTTTGGGGTGTAGGAGTTGAATAAAATTCTGCAAAGTTTTGTTATGCTTAGACCTCCCAAAAGAGTTTCTGATCTTCACACTCTTTTTTTTCCACAGGTGTTCAAACATGACACTTTGCAAAAAAAAATGCCGGATTTCGGGCTTAAATATTGCATATGCGTCCTCATGAAACAATCTGAAATGTGGTTTCGAAAAAGCTTCGTATGTGACCAACTAACAGTAGAAATTACAACTTTTATTTTGTAATGGTTTCGTCAATACCAGCGGATTTTCTTCGCTAGACGATGCAAGCGATCCCAGGACCTGCCGAAAGCTATGCCAACGCTCTACCAGTGAGCTACGGCCATTTGGTGGGTTACGTATTTGTGATACTCTATAGTGTTATCATCTACATTTTCTTATTAATGGCAGTATAGTCCAGTCAGTAGGACACTTGTATTCTAACTGAACAAGCTGTGTTGAAATCTTGCCATTCGAGGCCTGTATATTTCTCTTTAATGAAAACTGCAATGTGTCTGCATTTTATTAGCCAAGTACTGTAAACTTCCAGCCAGCTTTTTTTTAGGAAAATTTTAAACAGTGTAGCTTCAGTAGACTTCCTACTTAAGTAGGAAGCTAACCAAATGAAAAGTTCTAGACCTGACAGATCTGGTATCATGAAGCCAAATATGAAATCTGTTTATCTATACCTCCTTCCACGAGGAGCTAACACGAATTCCTACATTGGACACAGCTAACCAGAGGAAAAGAACCTGCCAGTTTTAGAGTAACTACAATAAGAACATCCCAATAAGTAAAAGTTAGTCAATTTCAAAGTTAAATCAGTTTTCTTCACCTGTTCCAGTTAAAGCGTTGCCGGAAACTCTTAGAATGGAGAAAGCTAAAGAAAATTACAATGCTCTGTCACTTTTAGCGTCACCAAACTAAAAGGGTCAGATAATCCGATGTCGCTGAAGTCAGGCGCCAGCTAACAACACAGGCGGAACAAGTTCAAAGAGTACAAACAATTTTGGGGGTCTGCTAAATATGGGCAATATTTTGGGTTAGGAAAACAACATAGCGAGAATGCGAGAACAGGTGGAAAATAAAGGATTCCTCTTATAAAAAGACGCAATTGTAATTCTGAAGACATGCCCACTTCTATACTGATCATTTGTACAAATAGCTAGAATGTGACCCATCAAGGCATCAATGAACATCGAGCGCCAGCAACCAACACCCAGAAAAGAGGGATAATGAAGTATGAACTGAGAACAAGTGGCGAAAGTGATTCGGTTACAGGAAGTAGAATCACGTGACACGCTTCCACTTCAACGTACGTTTTCAGCTTTGACTAAATATTTCAACGTTTCTCGACATTACTAGTTTCAAGTCTGCATTTCTTTACTTCTGTAATTTTAGATATATTTTGCAACATAGATATCGAAAAATCAAATATTGATATATCATATCATATAAAACGAAATTCTTACATAAATGATATTTCATGTTCAATTACCTTTATGATAAGGATACTTACATTCGATTTACAATAATTCTACGATGTAGACTATATTTCAATTTGAAACTTTCTCCATGTGTGTAAGATTGAAACACCTCTCGATGTGAATGATATATGACTACGGAAAAATTATATTGGCATAAGACTACTATATGATTATACCTAAAGAAAGTCTAACATTACACACAAGATACTTTCTTGTAGAAGTGAGTAATATAGTCGTGTAGGGGAGCACTATTTGTTCTACTTCCAAAAGAACACCTCGCATAAAGCCACTCCCACTGAATGCGCCCGTTTCTTTAAAATGTTCGATAATCACTTAGACGCTATTGTTTCCTGTATTTTTGCGAGTGATGTTCATTATGCGATAACTCAGTTGTTTTTTGTATTTACGAACAGTATTCATAGTAAATATTAAAACTCTGAGAAAGCATAGACCTTACCCTATGTTCTACGTATCACCAACAGATACATAACAATTTATAGCTAAATCTGTATTTGAACGTACGTATAGACCATGAATAACGAGCATACCTTTATGTTGATGCACATTCCAAACGGTCATGGCTGTTCCCAACATGCAATACTACAAACCATCCTGCAATTGTACTGCCTCTCTCTAAAAAGAAAATACGTTTCTAATCCTGATGTCAGGGTTTCCGCCAGGATTTTCAGTTGGGATAGTGTAACTGGAGTTTTGCATGTTATCTATTAATTTTTCTCTGCAAAAAAATTAAAGCTGGAGACTCTTGTCAATTATTTTGGCGTAACAGCCACAACAGAAGGGGAGGTGGTCTGGCGAAATCACTCCCAGATTTACATCTCAACTACTTAGCCTTATTGCCACTTCTGACATCAGACCAAATGAAAAGATGGCATACAACAACGCCTTCTTTTAAGCCGATGGGCGCACTAGTAACTTTCTATGGATGATTTTTTAATTGAGAAAAAAAAACACATATTTATATATGAGAAAGTGCTCACTAGCAATTTTAAAATCACCGTGATAAAGGAATTGAAACATGCTCCACCTCCGAGGCGATTGAACTACGTATATCACTTTTGGAAATAGAACACATGTGGTTTAAACCTTTCCGCACGCACTAGCAACTGAATTGCTCAATTCAGTGGCTGTGGTTTGTACCCTCAGACAGATGTAATTACACAGAAATAATTTATTCAATTATAGTGTGTTTTGCAACAAAGCTATGTAATCGTTCAATGTTGAATTATTTATATTTGAAGTGAAATATACAAGTACGTAAATTTTTATTTTGTGTTTAAGTATATAATTATGAAAATAGTTTATTAAGTTCAAGAATTGTTATTTTCGGTTACAACTTCATAAATATATTTAATCATTGTAAAATTCTCTCAAAATTATTTAGTGAAGTAAATATTTGTCTTAAGAGAGAGCACTTGGCCATGGAGGCCTGCAAAGTAACCGTCCAATTTAAGATGAATTTTCACACATTGCAGGCAATACCCTGGGTTCATACGATTCCTTCGAAAAACTAACTCAATTCTCCCTTCAACATATTTCCTGGCATTACGAATATACTTCAGTGAGGATCTTGCGAGCTATTTTGTGTTTAGAAATAAGAAAAAATATAATCGAAATTTCCATAAGGAAGTTGTTACTAGGCATGGTACCGAGACTGAGACTAGTTTTGCTTTCGTCTCCGTCTCGTCTCGAATCCGAGACCAAGATCGAGACCGAGACTAAGGTCTAGTAATTGAGACGATACTGAGACACTATGCATCGAGACTAATTCCTCGACACTCGAGAATAGAGACCGAGACTAGAAGCCATTCTTTTTATGAATATCGATAATATTAATTTAATGCTTTTGTTGATGTTATTTCATACTAGAAGAAGTCTTGTGACCGTTGATTTGATTCTGATAAATATTATTTAACGTGTTATATTGCTATAGAAATTTTTGACTAAAATGTAAATTTTTCATTTTTAACGTAATAGATATTCAGTCAATTTAAATATAATTTAGAAATAGCAAAACTTAAATGTTACGTATACCAATTTCGCAATTTATAGTATAACATGGATCCGTTCCCCTAATGGAAATATTTTCATGAGTCTCACTTATAGGTATTCTATATATCCTAACTAAAGCTTTATATTACATTAAAATCGTAATGAGTTTCTTTCTATTTCAGAATATATTTTTTTCTAACCTAAATCCCAAACGAACTGTGTAGCAAACTATGTTAATATCATATTTAATATTCTTGTTCTTGTACTGAGATCGGAAAATCTACATACCCATCTCAAATAAGTCAAGGGACGGTAGTATTTTTAAAGTCTTTCGAGACTCTCGAAATGAGACACAGACAAGGCCGAGATTAACGTGTCGAGACTCGAGACCGAGACAAGACTGAGATTTACTATCAAGACCGAGAACAAGACCAAGACCGGAATTTTCAGATCAAGACGAGACCAAGGCTGTCGCTAAAAATTCGAGACGAGAACGAGACTGATGCCAGTCTCATCTCGTCTTGTCTCGATACCATTCCTAGTTGTTACATAGATTATCAAAACATCGCTTATTTCTAACACAAAATTTGTCTCGGAGCCTTCATTTATTTACTTTTACGATCCCATGGATTGTGTTTAAAGGGGTATTGAGTCATTGTTTCGAGAGAATGTGAAGAAACTACTATATTCTTAGAAATGTGTGAAATCCATGTTAAATTGTAAGCTTTTTTGCAGGCCGCCGTAAGCAAGTCCCTCTCCCTCTTAAGTCAGCAACATCCTAGTGCAGCGTTCAGCAAACAATTTTCAAGTGCGGACCAGTTTTATTAATTGGTAGGTTCAAGGCCCAACCTGCTCCTTCCCAAGACCAGGTCTTGAGGACCTTCTGTGGTCCTCGGACCACAGTTTGCTGAACGCTGTCCTAGTGCAAGGGTCTTCAAATGGCGGACTCCGGTTTGGATCTGCGCCCTTTTGGAAATGGCCTACTTTATTCAGATTTCTAGCCAGTAATTGTGAAAAAAATGAGTAAATCTTTTCTCGGGTGTTTATGCGACTTACATAGAATATAAAGAAAACAGGAAAAGAAAACAGAAATCAAAAGAAATCATGATTTTTCAACAACGAGAACAAACCGCAAGGGAAAGGATAGCATGTGGACACAGAAACATTAATGAATTAAAATAATCTTCAAATTTATTTAGAAGGCAATAGTATTTTTAATCCGATATAAGCGGAAATCCGACAATAAAATAATAATAAAAAGGAAGTGAGATGCATGGTCTGGGCATTCAAAGGAAACGCTGTTCTTTACATGCAAACAGTTTAATAATCAGCTACCAATCAATTTGTGATAGCGTTTGTAGTAAGGGGCAGAAAAGTTGTTGAATATTACCGGTAATTGAAATGTTATTCCAGCTCTTATCATCATCAGTTACATGTTAACGATAAAGTCTTATTTGGTATCCTACTCAAGAAGAACTTCCAAGTTCTTACTGGAACCTAAGGTCATTATCACAAACAATTTACGTGAAATTGTCCACCGTTAACTTAATCAGGACAAAATGGTTCTTGTCATTTCTTCTCACTAATCATTAAACAGTCAAAACGTGATTAGGAGCAAATCTTTCAGAAGAAATGGGTAACATTATTAAAAACAAATTATCTTAAATAATGTTGTGGTTGATGTGTGTATATAAATACATCACTTTCCAGAGAGGACATCACAATCTTCAAATCGAGTAACTGAAGAGAAGCCACTACAATGAAACTGTATCTGGTAAGAACACTCTTTACTAAACATAATTTCTTCGTAAGATTACAATTGATTTGCAAGTAGAACATCTTAATACTTGAATTTGAATTTATTCTATGGATTTCAGCCACTCAGGGTGTTGGTCGGTCAGACACTGAATTGTAGGTACTATGCCGGCATTTGCTTAGTATTACTGAGGAAAAACCCTCGAAAAGCATAAGTCAACATTAGAAACTGCTGGGATCGTTCCAAGAATTTTCCGATCACCAGGGCAACGATCTACTAACTGAGCTACGGCCACTCGGTGATATTTTGGTATAAGCTGGCATTTAATGAAAAACATATTTCATATTTCAGTAAAGGACTATACTGCTTGAGTACTTACTAGCATGGAAAACAGGGTAAAGTGAAATTCTTCGTTTCGCGCGACAAGTAAAATATCTTCCAAACAGAACACCAAATCCACGTCATGGTGGGCGTAAGCCATAGTGCTGTTACCGCCCATACACTTCATTTATCTTTTACCAAATCCGCGTAATATACAATTCTGACCCACTACATCTCCGTTCGTTATTACAGTGTGTTCTCTTGAAAACTCCTGATAAATAGTTATTAAATGAAACTAAAATTATGGTACATGTAAATCAATCTAGCAAATTTTAGTTTATCTCGCTTCACTGCTGCACCAGCAAGGTGGGGGGGGGTCCATTAAGTTGCCGCTCCCCACCAGACCAAATTTGAGAAACAAATAGCTTATCGTTTTTCACCCGTTTTTCACCCACGTCTCGCGTTTTGCACCACAAAGGTTACAAAGTTATAAGCTCTTTTATTTGAGGGGGGCCAAGTTAATGGTAGCTCCCTAGAGCAAAATATCAAAAATCAGGCTGTGACATATAGTGCAACAGATTGCACTCGTGTTACACCGTTTTGCACTAAAGTTTCGCGTTTTGCACCACAACGGTTACAAAGTTATAAGCACATATATTTGGGGAGGCCAAGTTAATGCTAGCCCCTGCTCAGTCAAATTTTTTGGAAACAGTTCGCTTATCGTTTTGCACCATTTTGCACCCAAGTTTCGCGTTTTGCACCGCAATAGTTAAAAAGTTATAAGCTCTTTTATTTGAGGGGGGGCAAGTTACTGGTAGACCCGTACAGCAAAATTTCAAAAATCAGACAGTGACACATAGTACAACAGATTGTACTCGTTTTGCACCATTTTTCACCCGTTTCGCGTTTTGCACCACAACGGTTAAAAAGTTATAAGCGCTTTAATTAGTGGGGGCCCAAGTTAGTAGTAGCCCCCCCTCAGTCATTATTTTCTAAAATAGATAGTGTACCGGTCTGTGCTCGTTGTGTACCGTTTTGCACCCACGTTTCACGTTTTGCACCGGAATGGTTAAAAAGTTATAAGCTCTCAAATTCGTGCGGGGCCAAGTTAATGGTAGCCCCTTAGAGCAAAATTTCAAAAATCAGATAGTGACACATAGTACAACAGATTGCACTCGTTTTGCACCCAAGTTTCGCGTTTTGCACCGCAATGGTTAAAAAGTTATAAGCAGATATATATTTACGGGAGTACAAAATGAGTCCTCTAGTCAAATTTTAAAAAGGAGAAATACGGTAGATGGTGTTGTGGAATCGCACTGCGGTAGTTTTTCACCACAATATTTAAATTGTTAGAAGAAGGTTATTTTTGTCCGGGAGGGGGACAAGTTAATTGGTGACCCGCCTCATTTTATTTTTCAGTGAAAAAAAAAATTGTTTTTAGATTACACTTATTTTAGCTTCTTGATTAACAGTAAAGTATTTTCATAGAGTAACTTCTAAGTTAATTAAATTAACACAACAAAAGGCGGCCTTACGAATGCGATTGATTGAAGTGGTTATTGTCGAAGACATCCAAGCAAATATTTGGTGGCGCAGCTTAGACCTATCGCGCACTAGAATTTTTTCCTGTCGACTTTTTAATTGCAAAGAAGAACTACATACTACTATATGACAGGACTCACACTGGTAATTTTAAAATCACCAAGATACAATAATTGAAACATGGGCTATTTCGGAGGCGATGAAATTGTTGTTTGCAAAGGTAGTGAATTACGCATGCGTTTAAACCTGTCCGCGCGCACTAGCAATTGAATTGCTCACTTTGGTAGGTGGGCCTCCAGAGAAGTAGTTACAAATAACTACACGGTAAGAAGTAATTTAGTCATTAAGTATTGTGATTTGCAGCAAAAGTATGTAATCGTTTAATGTTGAATTGTTTCTATTTGAAGTAAATAAGTCCAGAAAGCAAACAGACAAAGTGCAGAAACTTGTAAGTGATATTTTGAAATATGAAATTTATAATTTGCGTTCAAACATATAATTATGGAAGTGGTTTATTAAGTTCAAGAATTGTTATTTTCTCTTACAACTTCCAAATTATCTTTTGTAAAATTCTCTCTCAAAATTATCGCGAAGTAAATATTTATCGTAAGTCAGCAACATCCTAGTGCAGTGATACCCAACTTCATTTTGCGCATGTGCAACATTAAAATCTAGCACGTTCTTCTATGTTTGTGTAAATAGCAAAAGGCCAAAACCAAAGAATTAAAATAGTTTTGTGGTACTTATAATTTTTAACATGACGTTATGTTATTTGCATGGGTTGCATTCTGTCTTTTCTCAGTTGAGTTCAGTTAACTTCATGTATAGATTAAGAAGGAGAAATAAGACCTTCTTGCGACATGATTATGGCAAACAAATGCAACATATGTGGCGGCCCGGAATGGCAAAAGTTGCGGGTCAGATGTGGTACGCGGACCGTAGGCTGGACATCACTGTCCTAGTGTATTAATGTTACAGCCAATCTTTCTTGTGGCTGTATACACCCAGTTAAAAAGTTTAGTATTTTGGTGCGTTATATGCTATGACTAAGAGCGAATAACAAATTATAAAATCCTTCCAACCACGCTTATCCTGAAATAATAGAACCTCTTTTGTCTTCTCTAAAAGTTGCAAAGACTCAGCCCCCGTGGTCCAGGTGGTAACGGCGCGGACTTCGGATTGGTAAAGGGTAGGCACGCGATTTCGAACTCCACGGTTGACCATCCTGACAGGTTTCCAGGGTTTCCTCGCTTTCACCAGGCGAATGCTGGGGATGGTACCTTAAGTAAGATCCTGGCCCCATCATCTGCCTAGTTTATCCCGCCCAGAGATAGAGATGCTAAAAGGCAATAAATAAATTTTGAAATTCAAACATGCAACGAGTTTATAAGACTGCCTATTTAAAGTCTCTGCCTTGCAATTGAATGAATCCCATGGCTTTTCTTTTTGGCTTTTCTACTTCATCTTAAACGAAGAGCAGCCGACCGCGATAGTCGTGTTGTCTCAGACTAAGGGCAAGCGTCTCCAATGTTTTGGACTCGAATCTCCGCTGGAGCCTGGATGCTTGTGGATTTTAGAAACCTAGTGGAATCAAGAAAGGCCGAAGTTATTAGCTACTAAAATGGTCCAAACTACGAAGTTTTCAAAGCTCTTTACAAAACCAAAAACAACTGGCAGCCGTTTATTTGAAATCAATTTCGATGCTGAGCAACTTAAGTCTCCCAGTGCGGGAGCCAAAAATATTAGTGATTTTTTTTTTTTACTCGACAGACTCTTTCTATTTATTTTTTTTATCAACAATGCGCACTTACCCTTACTGCACTATATGTCACAGTCTAAACTGTAAATTTTGCTGTAGGGTCTACCATTAACTTGGCTGCCCCCAAATATACGAGCTATTAACTTTCAACCATGGCGCTGTGAAACCAGCACAAACCAGTACACTATCTTATTTCCGAAAAAAAAAAATTGACTCAGGGAGCGCTACCACTAACATGGGCCCTCAAAATAGAAGAGCTTATAGCTGTTTAACTGCTGCGGGACAAAACGTGCAACTCGGGTGCAAATGGTGCAAAACGAGTTCAATCTGCTGCACTGTATGTCACTGTCTGATTTTTTAAATTTTGCTGTACGTGTCTACCATTAACTTGAACCCACTCAAATAAAAACGCTTATAACTTTTTAACTATTATATAAGACTTCGTAAAAATGGCTTATGTTCTCGTTTAGTACTGATCATTTCACGTAAGGGTTAATGAAATAGACCAGCGTACCACACAACTGTACGCGACGGGGTATGTGGTCTCCCAAGCTAATATCGAAGGGCGAAAGCTGAAAACGGAATATTGTGAGTTGCTAGACGGCGCAATTAAGCATAGTCCTGCTCCTGTTTTATAATCATAAAAAATACTTACGAAGTCAAATGATCCTCTAAAATCTCAGCCCAAACGAGATGGTATAACTATCTAAAGATTTAGCCTCACAAAATAAAAGCAAGCTACGCTTCATCTAGGAACAATTTGGAACAGGAATCGACAAGTTTCAAGCTCAAAAGTGCAAAGACTGATTGAAAACTGCAAACTTATAATAGTTCGGTTATTATCCGATTTCAAAGTGAGTTCAGTAGGTTGATCTTTATTTTCCATTCTAAAAATAGAGATTGAATTAGAGAGTTAATAACAGCAGAGATTGAACATTTTATAGAGAAAATATATTAAGAATAAAAGGAAAATATTTGATATATTAGAAATTATTTCCTTTCCGAGATAGTGTGAATTGTAACTTCACCAAAAGAAACCTAAATACATACCACCTTTCCCTCATCGTTACTGTAATGAGTTTCAAATATGGAGAGTATTAGGAAGTGGCTCACATGGACCTACGTGCGAAATGAATTCTTGTAAAATTTATGTGGAAATAATACAGAGTGGCGAGAAGTACTCATTACAAGAGAATATTATGTTATTCTATAGATTGAAAACAGCTGTAAATTTACTACTAAATTGTCTAATCCTTTTGCAAAGTTAGAGTGTGTCATTTTTGCGAAATTACTCAGCAAACTGTAAAATAAATTATAGTAAGTGCGTATAAAGAATGAATTTTATATGTAGACAGATCTGTACATATTCACAAGCGATTCAATCGGTTTCAGAATGTTGCTGGGTACTTTTTACTAAACCCGTAGATAAAATCAACTACCCTCCAAATGTACTATTGATTATTATAAGTAAAAGTGCAGAAAATCTGAAGTTGTATTATTTGATTCTTTTCAGATTGTGTTGTTCGTAGCCATTTTGGCCTTGGGCATGGCACAACCATTGGAAGAAGAGGGAATGGAAATGAGAGAAGGACGTGTCTACCGTTACAGACCGTACGTTTATGGTCCGTACCGTTACGGTGGGTACCGTTATTTCTACTGACCTTATTGAATCGGTAACCAATCTCTACCAGAAACTACAGACATTGAAAGTGTCTGAGAATTAGAAAAACTCATAACAATATGTAAAGGCTTTTCTCACTGAAATAAAGTCATTTCTGGAATGAATGTTGTCATTTCTCTGTTCCTTTATTCTAAATTTTAGTTGGTTTATGTAAAATAGTTGATTACTTAGAAAGATTGTGTTGTTCTTGAACTTGTTAAGTTCTTAAATCCAACAAAGAACAAAGAGATTCAACTTGTCTATTTCTGTCGCCTTTTCAGAAATTAACTTTGTATAAGTTACATGTAAGTTACGTATTCTAACTTTAAAATATCAAGACTATGGAAGAGTAGAATAAACTTAAACTGGGTTACAAACACGAATTTCAACCATGGATTCTCTACTGATCATTCCTTGTCATGCAAAATACGTAACTATGAAACAAACTTAAAGGCAATTCTTACTACACTGTAAAAAATTTTGGGAAAGTGCTTTGATATATCCTGAAATATTTTAGTCTCTGCAGTAAATATGGAAAAGCATCGAGGTATTTCTTTTGTCGTACTGGGCGGTTCTAATTTTCAGTTCAAGATGATGTTCGCACATAAAGAGAAGACAGCTCTTATCGTAACAATATAATCAATTCTGATCACGACTGAATGGGTGCATACTCCATTGCAGAGCCAAAAGTTAGTGTTGCGCTGAATTACATGCACGGGGGGGAGGGGGGCACGATGGGGCAACTTCCCCCCACACACCAGGGAAGCTCCCCGCTACTAGAGGGGATCCCACTTTAAGACAAAATTTTCTTACTTCGTCTACGATACGAACATGAAATTATAAATGCAGCATCAAACAGATTCACCATATTACACAAACAAACCAGCACAAAAAAGATAAATAAAGCAAAAATGAGACCTGGACCCATTTCAGTAAAGTATCTACTATTAGGGCCCCTAGAAATAATATATATAAAAATATTTCTTAAGCTTTGAGATTTGTCAATTTTGTCACCTGAATTAACTTGTCAAGGATGAAGCCATCTCGAATAGAACTAAAACCCATTTAAACTGAAAAATAAAATCTAGCCTGACTTTTCTAACCTAACCTAAAAAAAATGAAAGGGGAAGATATAACAACAGCTGACGTTTGTTACATTTTTAACTGCTGAGGAGGTACAGCCAGAGAATTAGTGATGCAACGAGACTAGACACACGTTTTGGAGTTCGAGAAGAGACAAGACTGAGTACTTGTATCGTCTCGTTTTCGAGACAAGACACGAGACATCTCGTAAAATGTCTCGTCTCGAAAATGTAAACACAGTTTTTGAATTTGTTTAAAAATTTATTAACTCGGAATAAAATATTTGCCTTCGAAATCTATACCAGCGTTTATTACTTCAAATGAGGGCTATCCTACAAAGAACAGGGAATACCTTATTTCTTTTAATAATCCCTACAAACAGCTTTAATTTCCATTTTCCAATTAATTCAAGCTTGATAATATTATGTTGTGATAGCACTCCAGATTCAAGTACAATGTTAAAGCACTGACCGAGATATCTATGTATAAAAATCCTATATTATAGAAGCACTCTCCACAAGTTCTCTTAATGGGAGTTTCAATAATTAACCATTGTGCCATGGTCTTTCTCGTTCCAAACAGACAGAAACATGTCACCCTTTTTCGGTACTGAGTTTTGGAAGGATGCTGGTTTGAAAATAAAAAAAAATGTTGTTTTCATTACTTTATGATGTTACTTGAACTTAAGCCTTTCTTGAAATCGGAAAGTCACATAGACCTCCTTATTTATTGAGCTGGCGCCAGAGATTGTAAAAGTAGTATTTCAGAAGTGGGGAAGATTGTACCGACCGTATTAACAAATATTAATCTCTTGTTAATTCACTTTTGGTTCAGTCGAAACTAAGCAACCGTTCTGGAAATATTGTGATCGTGTTGAAGTAAGACCAGTTTCCAGTGCTGCCAATGTGTGTTGAATTCCACAAAATGTCTTGGATTTTGACAGTTGTGTGTAATTTGGGTGTGGAATGGAATGCTGTGTGGAATATGTGTGGATTCCTGGCTTTCTAGAAACATCACAAGATAAATTTCTAAATGCACTATGTACTAATAGTTTCCTGATTGGCTTTACTGAGAAGACTTCTCATTTTTCCCTATCATCTAGAAAATGGTAAAAGGGGTGACGCCACTTCCTCCTGGGTGGCAGCTGTAAGTTCAATGAGCGGCAACAGATGATCATTTTTGTTTGAAATTCTGTCTTCTTCTCCTTGTCTTGTGTATGTATCCCTGATGCGCCATCATGTTCTTATTCTGTATCGAAAATAATTACCAGCAAAACGACGAGAAATTACCACCTTTTCGGTTCCCTTTTTCATGAGCTCATTATTGTAAACTGGCATACGATTGAAACGTTGTAAATCACCCGTGACACTGCAATTTCTCTAAGCTTCCTTATCAGAGGTCAATGACAACAGGAAAGAAGGAATTGCGAGTTTGTAAAGAAAAACTAGATGGAAGTCATCTCTAATTCCCTCTCTACTCTTGCGCTCTAACATACATTTTTTTTTATACCAAAAGGGTCGCATTTTTTTACATATACATGTGTGGATATAAGGGAAATCAATACTCCAACATGGAAGGCCACCTACGTAAAAGACCTGTTAGCATTTAATCAGAGCAGCATCTCTATTTGGTCACGTACGTGTAATTAGAATTTAACTATTTCAGATCTCAAATTTTCCAACGGTGTCTTTCATTATACGTGTATTATAAAAAATATTTAAGAAAAATCCTGTGTTCCAGGGATGAGAATTATAATTATATGCAAAATTGTATAGGTTTTATATAGACATTGAATTTCCAGGGCAGAGGGTGGAGGCAAAGCTCAATTCGTGGCCATGTCGCTGGAAAACGACGCTACAGTTATCCATCTACCTCACGACAACTTCAATAACTTCGTTACGAGCATACGTGTTAATACTTCTCCTTCATGCTCTTGCTTTACAAAATAATAGGATGCTTCTTCACTTCAATGGAAAAAGTAAACCTTGTTTTCGTAAAGTAAGACCGGCGTCTGGGATCTATACGAAAAAGGTGTGGAAATGTGTGGAATTCGAGCACTGTTTGTGTGGGTTTTAGATATGTGATTCTGGCAGCACTGCCAGTTTCCAATTGTGCTCTTTCGAAGGAGAAAACATGAGTCGTCCAACAGAAAAACTGAGGCAAAGTGAAGGATTGTCAAATGTTGAGGAAAAAGATTCGGGTGATTTTTTAAGTGATCCTGAAGATGTACACCAACCAGACACCTTCGTATTCATCGTCTGCCTCTACTTTGAATACACAAAAAAAATTTAACAGACGTTTAAGTAAATTTGATATTATTTTTTTTTAATTCGAAAAGAACTAAAATCTTCTATTAAAATGCAACATGCCTATTATGTAAAAAGAAGCAGACAAAGACAGAAGTGAAAGTGACTCATGGATCCACCACCGGGTTAAAAAGACACTTGATGCGTTCCCACCAAAAGGAATAGAATATTTTATATCCTGATGAATCTACAATTCCTGCAAGATCGAGCACCTCGAGACAAAAGAGAATTACTCATTTGTTCCAGACAGCTGAGAAAGAACAGGTAATATCTTTTATTTATATCTTTTTTTTTTTTTTACTTTTAATTGAGTAAATGAGTATTTGCTGTGTGTTTAGAGGCAGTAGTCTTAGATAGGAATTTCTCAGAGGGATATTTTTGAAAATGATTCTTCCTTGAATCTCGAAAACTACAGACATTTTGTAAATTTACTCAACGGCAAAGCTCTGCTTTATTATTGCTGAATTGGATCCTGAAAATTATAGAAATACCTAAATTGCGTCCGTTGTGCGAAAACAATTAAGATATTTAAATGTCTTTTTAAAATATATATCCTTGGCAGTTATGCAAACTAGTTCAACCGAATATATATCATCATTATCATCATCATCATATTAAAATATTTTCTATCCACTGCTGGATGAAGGCCTCCCCCTCTTCATTCCGCATGATCTGCCGCTATCCTCATCCATAGCTCCTGAAAAGCGCTTAATTTCATCTAACCATCTTGCATTTGGATGTCGTATCGGTCGTTTCTTTTCTTTAGGAATCCAATGTAGTACATTTATCGTCCATCTTGCATCTATTCGTCTAGCTATGTGACCGGTTCATCTCCACTTCATTTTCTTCGCAGTCTCAAATAAATCTTCTACCTTTGTTTGGGTGCGAATCCATTCATTTATCTTCCTGTCTCTCCTGGTTATTCCTAACATGCATCTCTCTATTGCTCCTCTTTGAGTGACTCTTAATCTTTGAGTCGTTTGCGCATTCAATGTTCAAGTTTCACAGCCGTATATCATTACAGGTAAGACACACTGATTATAAACTTTACGCCTGAGACACATTGGTAGTTTGCTTTTGAAAATAAAGTATAGTCTTCCGAACGAACAAGACGCCATTTTACATCTTCTCTTTATCTCATCAGTCAACCTGGCATTCGATGTTTTCAGCTAGCCTAGGTAAACATATTCATCAACTATGCCTATTGTCTTTCCGCTAATCTCAATTTGCTTCTTTTCAGCATGTTGATTGTACATTACTTTTGTTTTACTTAAATTCATTTTAAGGCCTATTTTCGAACTCTCATTACTCAGTTCTTCCATTCTGGTTTGTAGTTCTTCTGCACTTGAATTAAAGAGGACTATATCATGTCATCATTGCATAACTCAGAAACTTAAATTTTGGATTACGACCCTTTGACGCTACACCGTCAGAATGGTACACGTTCAACTGGCAAAGGATTTTTTGTCGTCGTTGTATTCAAGATAACGCACAAGTAATGCAGTCACTTCTTTCTTGCTCACGTCTTGTGTTGAATCTAATATTCTGGAAAAATTTTGCGCCTTTTAAATGTTTAGCATAATCGTGTTAGTAACCATGGATCTGATTACATCAACGAGATCAAACACATTTCTATAACTTAGTAAATTTGACGACATTTTCTTTTTTTTTCCGCACGAAAAATTTATATTTTCTCCATATAAACTCGTGCATCAGGGTTTTACTTTGCCAGTGTTTTACAGAACACCGAAATTTTGCTATCGAAATATTTCTTCTTTCTAAACGCTATCATTTCTGTGGCAAGCAACTTACAACAATCAGTGATGACCGAAAGCACTGAACGTAAATGTCGAGTTTGTTCGTTACTCTGATGAATCAAGTCTTTGTCATTTTGTGATGAATTTAGTCACTGGATTCGAGATATCTGTGAAAACTGGTGTTGCTTAGATTTTTCGTGGAACTCAATATCGCGAACAGCATGCAGCACCCATAAGCGATAACCACCTTTACTCCAAATTGTTTGGTCGCAAGGACGGGCAAAGATCATGCAATGTAAACAGTATGCACATTGCACAGTCTTCCTTTTTGCTGTAAACAAGCCAAGTTCTTTGCTGCTGTGTACCGTCATGATATGTTACAAACTATCAAGATCCCAAGTGCTCCCCCCCCCCTCCCTGTGTATATGAAAGGCAGGCTAAACTGGTGGGGGGGGTTATAGGAGAACGGAGGAATTGTGGTATTTTGGGTTTGAGATGTAAATGTGCATAATTTTAAATTTGACGTAACTGCTGCTGTAAAAATTTTCGTTATTCCTCTCCCCCAACCCTTTTGTGTGCACCCCTGAGAAAACACACACACTCGATATTTGTCCACCACAAAGCTCATATTGAATTAACCGAGTGTCTGGCGCGTTGCCCACGAGAATATTTATAATAGTTTATTCAACACAAATAAATAAAATATAGATATATCGTACTAGTAGCTCTATTATTTACAAATTATATTACAATATATACATAAAAACTCCACCACAATTGTCGACACGAAACATTCACAAGCACGAGCAGTTTAACCACGGCCACGAGTACCAAATCACAAACACACACTGACTAGAAGCGGGAAGCGTTACCCCCGCGAATAGACAAAACTAGAGGTCAACAACCCTTGTTCAGCAAGAAGGGTGGAGGGCTGGAGGCCTTGGCCGACGTCATTCTTTGTAGCAGAAATTTCCACTCAAACACAACAGGGTTGCTTTTTTTTTTTTACACTGAACCCAGTAATCGAAATTTACTGAACACCGAGATTGAACCAACGACCACACGCACCAGAGGCGAATGCCTTACGGCGATGCCACAACAACAATTCTTGTCTTGTGTAGTTTGAGTAATAATTTTGTTGTATCTTGATCAGCATGGTCCAGTCTGCTACATTTTACTTTTGTTGGCATTATGTGCTGCAATATTATACAAGACGAGACACGTTTTTCAACAGACGAGAAGAGACAGCCTTTTGTCTCGTCTCGTCTTGTCTCGTGGCAACACTACAGAGAATATAACAAGATTTTTTCGGTTCCGGCCTGCTTTATAGGCTATAATGATAGCAATTATCAGAATTCAATCTTACTTTCATATATTCTATGCTTGAATGCGCGCCTGTATAGCAGATTTTATTTGTAGGGGAAAAAGATGTAAATTCCCTGGCATATCTTGTGTTTTCCTCGTACCTCATTTAAACGTTTTCTTGGGGGGGGGGGTCAGTGTATTTAGCTCAGTACCGTATTCCAAAAGTTACGGATACAGGTATTCCGCCAGAATTTTCAGTTTGGAAGGTGTAAAGTAGGGTCGTAACTTGTGGGAGAGAGCAGGCGGAGCAACTTCCCACCCCCAGGGAAGCTCCCCACTGTGCGAGGGGGGGGGGGTGCACTTACTCTATATGCGATACGAATTTGAAATTATAAATGCAGCATCGAACAGATTTTCACGATATTACACAAACAAAACAGCACAAAACAGGTAAATAAAACAAAAATGAGACCTGGGCCTATTTAAGTAAAATGTCTACTATTAGGGCCCCTAGAAATAATATATATTTCTTAAGGCCTTGAGGTTTGTCAATATTGTCCCTTGAATTGACTTGTCAAGGATGAAACGGACCCATCATACCATTTCGAATAGAACTGAAAATCATTTAAGGGGCCCCTCCTGCCCCATCATCTGAACTATATATTTTCTTAGGATGAAGTATAAATGTAATCTGGGCCCTACTTTAGTAAAATTCCTAACTGGGCCCCCATTAATAGTAAACATGTTTATTAAGGTTTCAATCGTGTCAAATATGGACCCAGAGTTTAACTTGTAATAAATGTAAAAAACTAGAAATCATAAATGCCTGTTTTATACCCACAAAAATAATAGCCGGGGTACTTGTTACGAACATACGTTAAAGTGTAAACTATATTATTCTGTTAAATGAATTGTATTGATAGCAGTACATTCATGTGAGAGGCTCAAAGGAAGATTAAGTCTCGTCTTAATCTCAACAAAGCGACAAAGTTACTAAAATATGGTTGTGATCTAACATTCAATAAAAAGGGGATCGAAGTTGAATAGCGATTTCGTACTACCACGAAGAAGAAGAAGAAGAGAAATGTGTACGGTACCGGAATGATGAACCGGAAGAAGATGTATGATTTTTTTAAAATTTTAGCATGATCTATTTATTGCTTTAGAATTAGAAAAACAACTTTTTGTAGGGTGCCCAAATATTAATGCTTGCCCCCTAGGAAAAATTCTAAGTTGTATTGTTGTATTGGCGGGATTTTTATTATTATTGTTTCTTCATTTTATTACTTAATTATTCTTTGCATATTTTATTGCATTATTTTCTTCAACAATTTTTCTTTCGTTTTAAATCTTCATAAATAAATTTGGTGACCTTATTATTGATTTATTTCGTTGAAAAATTTAGGTGGTTAAGCCACACACCCTTCTGTTTTCGTTTCTAATTTAATCCTCATCTCTGATTGGATGTTGTCGATCAGACAGTACTGCTATGGTCGTCAACTTGTAGAAGCTGCGCTAAAACCGACTGGCTTTAAAAATTAAGCATATAAGTAAATAATAATGCAGTCCAGTATTAAAAGTTTATAAAAATCAAAAGCAGCGTTGTCTACTAAAATATCAATATTTGGTAACCACCTTCTTCAAAGTTCTGCAAAATAAAGATTAAATTAATATATTTTTCTGGCTGTCGTTTCATCGTCCATATTGGTTAAAATTAAAAGCAAACAACGTAAGGGATTTGGTGATTCATCAGTGTGTAAGGTAATTTTGTGTTATATATGGTGTGCAGTGGTCCTTTAATTTCGTTTTTTTAAATAAAAATAAATAAAACCATATGTAGCTCTAAGCCCCTTTCCTTCAATTGATATCGGGCGTCTAATATTACATATCGGGCCTAAAATACGCACAAAATACGAATTTTCGGATTTTCAAACATTCATAAAAAGTTAAGGAACCACATGTCAGCCTTCATATTTTGTATACATTCAATTGCATTTGATGTGTAATAGTGTGCAAAAGATCAATGGTGATATTCAATCCGCTCCGTACGAAAAAGCCCCATAAACAGGAATTTATTCTGTTGGGACAATCATATTTGGATATTATTTTGATCACTTCATTTACGTTTTAGGCTTGTCATGCAGAGAACTAAAATTATCAAGCAGGTTTAAAAAAAAAAATATTTTCTGTTTGAGTGTCCTATGATAAACCAGTACGGATACATTACATTTTTTTTAACTACCGCAAAAATGGCGGTCATTAATTAATAGATTAGGGTAGAAATAAAAGAATACCAGTTATGAACTATTCTAATATAAGGAATATAACAATTATTATTATTATTATTTGAAAGAGGTCTCGTAACCAAGATAGACTGACCTGTAGTTTGTATAAGATCGTGGAAAACTCTCTGTCTTATCCGTAGTTTGCAACACTGTAGTGTGTTCTTTAGGAATATTGTTTAGAATCACTAAACGATGTAAAATATGCAATAACACGACATACTGCCATTTGAAAAAAATTAACTTTATACCTAGTTGGCAAGACTGACAAACTGGTGACATCGTCTTTTCACTCCTGATGTCCACCATGTTGCTAAAAACAAATGTCCGAAACGGAAATTTCATTCAATAATTCGTTTCTGACTGATTGAGGATTATTCATTTCCTCCCATTACCAGGCGTCGATTTTCGACTCAAAAGTGGAAATGCTGTATCTCCAAAACTAAGCAAAATTTCACCCATGTTCAAAGGACCTTTTTTCCTTGTTTTGATGTCAGAAATCACCTCACGAAAATTCCGTCCTTTATTCTGAAATACTGTGGATATATTGTTTATTTAACTTCTGTGAATTTCGAGGTTTCGCCCCTTCTAGATCCGCCCCCTCTTGTCCATCGCACTTCAATTTTATGTATTTTCCATATCTCACCATCCTGTAACAGATGCACTGTGTTTGATTAGGATCTCAGCGACAACTATCGTGACCCTCCCTTGTCAGCATTTTGTTGTTTCATTTCAAAAATTAGTGTGGTTTACATTGTACAAAATCTCTATAATATGTCCGTTTTGTTTAAAAAGTTTTTAAACAATTCGCAAAGTTTTATTTCAATTACAATCAAAGTTCAAAACTCCTTCATCGCGTTCGCAAATCGTAAGCCTAAAATTTGTTCTCATAAAAATTTGTTCTGTAAATTTATTCCTAACCCAACTATAGTATATCTTGGCTGTATTATCAAATTGGAGGTTAGGTTGTGTTAAATACAAAAATAAAAAATACATACAAAATATTTAACAACAAATTTAAAATATAAAATTAAATTTCTGCCCTTTAGTTATATTTGTAATTAATCTTTTTCGTTAAAAAAAATATGCTTCAGTAATTATATATTTTTTTTAACTAAGCTAAAGTGTAAAATGTCTATCATATTTAAAAATTAAAAATAATCTAAACTTTAAAAAAAAATGTGTGTAAAATCTTGTCTCAGTTTATAGGCAGAGCATTTCTGTAAACAATTAATTTACCTTCTAATATGTAATATTAACTTCTGAGAATTTAATATTACATATTATCATAAGCCAACAGACTGTTCATTTCCAATACATTTTTCAAGAAACCGCCCCAGAGGAAGTGGAATAGAAACGCCCAAATGGGACCAAAAACGAAATAGACTACGTTCTATCGAATAACAAGGCAATTCTGCAAGATTTGTCTGTTCTGAACAGTTACAAAGTCTCGAGTGATCATAGGATGGTGAGATGTAAGGTGAAACTAAATACTAGACTTGAGAGAAAGAAGCTTATCAGAGGAAAACCGTCAGTTTTAGATCTGAAAAATCTTAGAAAACACAGACAGACATTGGAGATAGAACTAACCAACAGATTCAGTGCCTTTGAAGAGTTAGAGGATGAAGACATCGATAGCAGAAATAAAATACTGACTGAGATAATAAAAGAGACAGCCAAGGAAAGAGCACGCACCAGAAAGAAAAAAGAGAGCAAAATCTCATAAGAAACTAAACTCTTGATGAAGAAAAGAAGGGAAATGAAAGAAGAGAAAAATTGCATCAAGAGGATTGAGTACATAGAACTAAATAAAACCATAAGAAAGAAAATAGGAGAGTATGTACGAAGATATAACGAAAATCTTATTAATACAATTGAGGAAAACAAGAGACTGGAGAGAGCTAAACAGCCTGGAAGAAATTATAAAAATATTTGAAAATTTCTACAGAGAATTGTACTACTCCGAGGAAGAACTAGGAAATGAAGACTTAGAAGAAAATGATGTAGAAGTCCCAGACGTAATGAAAAAAGAAGTGGATAAAGTACTTCGAGGGATGAAGAACGGAAAATCTGCAGGAGAAGATGGACTCACAGCAGAGATGTTTAAATGGGGAGGTGAAAAATGAAAGAGGAGCTTGCTAAACTATTTTCGATGTGCCTGAGGAAGAGAGAAATTCCCTCAAGTTGGAATAATACCGTTATCATTTTGTTGTACAAGAAAGGGGACAAAAAACGCGTCGAGAACTACAGACCAGTTAGTTTACTGTTCAGTCCTCTACAAAATGTTCATCAAAGTTATTTTGAATCGTTTGAACGAGACTTAAATTTTAACCAGGGAAGGGAACAAGCCGGATTCCGTCGTGGATTTAGCACAATGGACCACATACAAACATTGAATGAAGTTATGGAAAGGTCTAATGAATATGAACTTCCACTATGTTTGGGATTCATAGATTTTGAAAAAGCTTTCGATTCTGTCTCCTTGTCAGCAGTACTTAAATCACTTGAACATCAAGGCATCGAAAGTGCATACATCAAGTTACTGCGAAACATTTACTCGACTGGCACATCTGTCATTAGGCTGCATCAAGACAGTGAAAATTTTAAAGTTGGAAAACGAGTAAGGCAAGGAGATTCAATTTCTCCAAAACTGTTTTGTACGCTCCTGGAGAGAGTGTACAAAAATTTAAACTGGGATGAAGTTGGAATTAAAATTAATGGCGAATATCTTCATCACCTACGGTTCGCTGATGATATAGTCCTGTTTGCTTCAAGTGCAGAAGACCTACAAACCAGAATGGAAGAACTGAATAATGAGAGTTCGAAAATAGGCCTTAAAATGAATTTAAGTAAAACAAAAGTAATGTACAACCAACATGCTGCAAACAATGAAGTGAAAATTAACGGAGAGACAATAGGCGCAGTTGATGAATATGTTTACCTAGGCCAGCTGAAATCATCGAATGCCAAGTTGACGGATGAAATAAATAGAAGATGTAAACTGGCGTGGAGTTCGTTTGAAAGACTACACTGTATTTACAAAACCAAATTATCTATGTATCTGAAGCGTAAAGTTTATAAACAATGCGTCTTACCTGTAATGATGTACGGCTGCTAATCTTGGACATTGAATGCGCAAACGAGCCAAGGATTGAGAGTTACACAAAGAACAATGAAGAGATGCATGCTAAACCAGGAGGGACAGGAAGACAAATAAATGGATTCGCGCACAAACAAAGGTAGAGTATGTAATCAAGACTGCGAAGAAGATGAAGTGGAAATGGGCCTGTCACATAGCTAGACGAATAGATGGAAGGTGGACGATAAATGAACTACAGTGGATTCCTAGGGAAAAGAAACGACCGGGACCACTTCCAAATGTAAGATGGGTAGATAAAATTAGGCGTTTTTCAGAAGCTACATGGATGAAGATAGCAGCAGATCGAGATATGTGGAAAGAAAAGAGGGAGGCCTTCATCCAGCAGTGGATAGGAAACGGCTGAATATGATGATGATGATGTAATATTAACAACAGTTTTAAAACACGTTTTGATATGATAAATATTTTGTTTAAAAATGTATTTTTCTCGATATTCAGCAATCAGTATTTTGCATTGCGTTTGTTATTCTTAAATGAAAATAAATTATATTTTACCAAATAGTCTTTGTACTAAAGGTTTTATTAAGAATTTAGTAGTTTTGCAGCATTGTGTTATTGCTGTAAAGGTTCCCAAAATTTCGCTATTTCAGTCCGCGAAGTATTATTTCATGGGAAAAAAGTAACTTCAAACAATGTTAAGTTTAATATTTTAATTCAATGCTTCAGCAAACATTAAAAAATAGTCAAATCAGCTAAACTTATCTAAATTTCGTAAGTAATGTTGAATAGTGCGCGGCTGTGTTGAGTCTTGTACATTTTACGGGTCTAGTTGCGTTAAGTCACTAAAATAGTGTTTTGTGTTCTGCTTTCCTGGCGAATGGCCTCGCCTGCGTCTCTCCCCCACACCCTTTTAAGGGTCTTTTTCTTCGTGTTCAGCCTTCCGCTTTTTGCCAACATTTTTGCGTTTTTGACACTTCTTTTCGGGCTTCGTCCATGCATGCTTCGTGGTTCTAAACTAGTGCGTGTTTCATCTTTAATGGTCATAGTATAAAGAAAAGCAGTAATAAGTAAGTACCTGCCTTGTCTTCAAGTCCAATAACGGTTCTCTTTTATTTTGTTTTGTGCCCTCTCCTGTGACATAATGTAAGCTTGTCTCCCACGTAGGTTTTGCCACGTTATGTAAAGGTTTAAATAAGCCCCCTTTCAGCAACAGGGCGCCACTTCGACTTCAACGTATGTTTTCAGCTTTGACTAAATATTTCAAGGTTTCTCGACATTACTAGTTTCAGGTCTGTACTTCTTTACTTCTTCTGTATTTTTAGCTATATTTGGCAACATACGAGATATCGAAAAATCAAATATTGATATATCATATTACATAAAACGAAATTTTTATATAAACGATATTTGATATTCAATTACCTTTTCGATAAGGACACCTACATTCGATTTACAATAATTCTACAATGTAGACGATATTTCAATTTGAAACTTTCTCCATGTGTGTAACCACTTCTTGATGTGAATGATATGACCACGGAAAAATCATATTAGCATAAACTATTATATGAGTATACCTCAAGAAAATCTAACAAAACACACATGATAGTTTCTTGTAGAAGTGAGTAATATAGTCCAGTGGGGGAGCACTATTTGTTCCAATTCCGAAAGAACACAACGCATAAAACAACTCCCACTGAATGCACCCTTTCGTTAAAAATGTTCGATAATCACTTAGACGCTGTTGTTTCCTGTATTTTTGCGAGTGATGTTCAATATGCGATAACTCAGTCGTTTTTGTATTCACCAACAATATTCATGGTAAACATTGAAAATAAGACAAAGGAAAGACCTTACCCTATGTTCTAGGTATCATCAACAAATACATAACAATTTATAGCTAAATCTGTATTTGAACGTACGTATAGACCATGAACAATGAGCATATCTTCATGATGCGCATTGCAAGTTGTCATGCCTGTTCCCAATATGCAATACTAGAAAGCATCCAGCAATTGTACTGCCTCTCTCTAAAAATAAAATACATTTCTTATTCTGATGTCAGGGTTTCCGCCATGATTTTCAGTTGCGAGGGTGTAAGTGGAATTTTGTATGGTTTCTATCTATTTTCCCCCTAAAAAATTTAAGTTGGGGGTAACCCTCCTCACAGAAGGGAAGGGGTGTGGCGAAATCACTGCCTGATTTACATCTCAGCCTACTTAGCCTTATTGGTAAGTCTGCCTTCAAGAAAAATTAAACGAAAGCATACAACAACGCCTTTTTTTAAGCCTAGGGGCGCACTAGAACTTTCTCTGGATGATTTTTTAATTGAGAAAATAAAACACATACACATGAGAGAGTGCGCACTAGCAATTTTAAAATGACCGTGATAAAGGAATTTAAATATGCTCTACTTCAGAGGTGATTAAAATATCACTTTCTGAATGAGTAAACGGACACTTGTTTTTCAAGAGCCATACATAGGATGCACAATGTCAATCACTCATTCAATTACATATGGTCTGTAGATTATAGCAAAAATACAATATCATGTGTAGGTCACCGCTGGACTGAGCTATGGGGGTGCAAGGTCCCCATAAGAAATACATGGGGAATGGGGTGACATTCTATCAATAATTGAAAACTATTCATATTAGTGTTCATTCCATACTTTTCTGGGCCGCTGAGATGAATAGTGATAGTTTCAATACTTTACAAGCTCAAGTTTATCCCCCGCCCCAGAGGTTGGGGGTTGGAAAGGGGTGACATTTTAAAAATAATCGAGTCGTTCCGGAAGGGAACCAAAATTACTGGTCACTTTCAGAAATAGAACACGTGTTTAAACCTCTCCGCGCGCACTAGCAACAAATTTGCTCAATTCGGTGGCTGCGGTTTGTACCCTCAGAAAGAAGTAATTCATTCATTAGTAGTGTGTTTTGCAACAAAGCTATGTAATCGTTCATTGTTGAATTATTATTTATATTTGAAGTGAAATAGAACAAGAAATTCTGAAAGTAAAAGTGATATTTTGAAATAATAAATATATATTTTGTATTTAAGTTTATAATTGTGGAAATAGTTTATTAAGTTCAAGAATTTTTATTTTCGGTTACAACTTCATAAATATACTTTATCGTTGCAAATTTTCGTGGGATCATACGATTCCTTCGAAAAAAAAAACTCAATTTCCGATTAAACATTCTTTCTGGCATTATGAAGGTACTTCAGTGAAGACCTTGCGAGCTATTTTGTGTTTAGAAATAAAAAATATAATCGAAATTTCCATAAGAAAGTTGTTACTAGGCATGGTACCGAGGGCGAGACTAGTCTTGGTTTCGTCTCGGTCTCGTCTCGAATTCGAGACCAAGATCGAGACCAAGACTAAGGTCTAGAGATCGAGAAGATACTGAGACACTATGCATCGAGACTTATCCCTCGACACTCGAGGCGAGACCGAGACTTGCCTCTGGAGACTGAAAGTCTTTTGTACATGAATGTCGATAATATTCATTTAATGCTTTTGTTGATGTTTTTTGATACTAGAAGAAGTCTTGTGACAATTAGTTTGATTCTGATAAAATTTATTTAATATGTTATTGCAGTTTAAAAATATGACTATAACTCATATAAGTAGTCGTCAAGTTGTTAATGCCAAACTATTTTGTGTTGTCTTTCAATAATAACATAAAAGTATTGGAGATTGATTCTGGGACAGATAAATACAGACATTTATTTTCTTCTGCGAATTTTCATTACCATGCTTTCTCACTGCTGATAGTGTTTTACTTCTGTTGACACTCTCCATTTATATCAGCCTCTGCTGTACTGATCCCGTAAAGACGGTAAAACATACGTCAAGAAGCAAAACTGTCTAAATTGCAATATAGATATTTTCTTAAAACATTTACTTATTACATTTCTAAAATATGGAAAGACTTTTGCAATACTAACAGGTACCGTAGAAAAGATGGAGACAGTATACGGTATATATTTCTACGAACAGTGGAAACAAATAAGTCGGAGCTCAATCGCGGGACATCTCTCAACTATCTTCGTAGCTCTAGTAGTACCAGATTTGAAAGTTGTCGACAGTCAAACATAGCGATTCTATAAGGCTTTCCAGTACTTGTTGCTGAAGCCTAACTGTTGTATAAAGTTTCCCTGTACGAACTTTTTAGTTTATGCAGAAGAAATTCTGCACAACCTATCATGTAAATATGTCTGTACATTCGATAAAAGCAGTATTGTCTTTATAAAAATCAAGTGAGGCGGAGCGATCGTCAAATTGGATTATCTGTATGTCGTTGAGAAAGTTGCGCCGAGACCTATGAAACAATAGCTCAACCACCTTCCTAGCCCTAGTAGTTCCTGGGTCGAAAGTTGTCGACAGATGGACATAGAGATATATAAAATTGCACATATTAAGCCTTAGACACAGTAACGTTAATTTTTATACATATTAAGCTATGATTTTTGCTAAGATTGTTGGAATGGCATTTTAATCTGATAACACGGCTTATTGCAAATACCAATGTGGTTATTTCAGTTTATAAGATTCGCAATACGCTATTTGAAACTAGCACCTACCGAGAACGCCACTCTTTTCTTCGTGCTTTAATGTATTGATGCGCAGCTCAAATCCATACTTATGAACCTGTGAATTGTAAGCTGAAACAGTTCCGCCGAATACTCCTTGCGCTCTTGTTACGGGGTTTGATTCGTGGTTGTTTGCGCGCCAGCGATCGTGCTGTCCTCAGCAGCAAGAACTCGCAGCTGAGCGGCTGTCCCGCCAGTTGTTATTTCGGAATTTTTTACTTATGTTATGTAACTGGCGTAGAATAACTGCAACTAAAGTTAATGCTGCAATCATACCAAGCCGACACAACTAGGGAAATAGAATCTTCACGTTAAAAGCGCTGTGTAGAACATTATTATTATTCTGCTACTTGGAAGACTGTAAGGCATGAACACTATACGCACGAATTGAATGTTAACAACATATTCACAATATCCAGAAGTAGGACCAACAAGCACATAATTTATAACAAGTGCAAATAACGATAAATATACCTAACTTGTGAAACGTACAATATCCTTATTTTTCATTTAGTGCCCTTCTCATTTAGTGCTCGGATCATTAGGTTGATCATTGAAGCCGCCTACAATTTGTCGCTGCTCAAGCATGTGCCACAAACTTTACCTTAAATCCAATTACTTTTCTTCACAAATAAATTTGAGTGCAATCTTTGAAACATGTAACTACTATTACCAATCACACTGAATAATTTCAAAGGGGAATTTAGATGTTCAAAAAGAATACGGCCACAAGAGATTGACCCACTATGTGAATTATCGGCTCGTACATTTCCTAACATATTACTGAATCGTACTTGATTTGCCTGGTAGTTATAAACAAAGCTACCTCCACAGCAAAATTAATACAGACAGCTCCGCTGCCAAACATACTTAAATATACAACAGTCGTTCAACATTTCAATCATCGCACACAACGAGCAAATTATAAAGGCTGATTTTCCTACTTTCTTTCAATAACGCAAGAATTATCTCATTCTGTAATTTAGAGTAACACAATATAAAATATGTTGAACTTAAATCATGAACACTAAATACGAACACGAAATGGCGTCTATTCATAGCGCAAGGAGTATTCGGCGGAACTGTTTCAAAGCTAATTGATTCGTGTGGCTGTAGAGCTCGGTAAATGGTGTTTTCAATTTCTTTGTATTTGATTATTTCCTTGTACAAGATTTGGCAATACGTAATATTTTTATCACTGTTAAAAATGTTGTAAACATTGCTAAGAATCTTCAGGGAAATATCTCAGAATTTTTAGTATTTCGTGTTGTTTCATTGTAAGGCGAGAAAACTCAAAAAACTTTTCATATGATTATCTGGATAATTTCCGTTTTCAGTTCTGCACATGCACAGAATGAGAAAACGTTCTTATCGTAGCTGTGCTTGCAATGTTGATCAAGAGTTTGCTGCCGCCATTTTGTCAGTTCTTATTTTGGTAGAAATGGGAAATATTTAGAGTGAATGGGAATTCCGAACCCTAATGAACAATTACAAAAATGATCAAAATATGGAGTAAGTCATGGGATCAACTTAGTTTATATCTTCGGGATTCAGGCAACATAATTCTAATACTCTATACGGTTTCCTTTTAACTGGAAATTTAGAGCAGTCAGTACGATGCCAGAATTTTTATGTAAAATTCCGTTTTCAAACCTCCTTTAGACTCCCGTTTTTTTTTTCTATTGCTCCCAACATTCCTGAGAACAGTATGATGGATGCCTCTTATTAGCCAAATTACTGAAACTTCACAGGTAGATTTTGTTGCTTAGCTCTTCTCAGGGTTTTCTCGGAAAATCTTTAACAGTGTACGTTCATTAATTTTTATAAATCTGGTGGAAAATTTCGACTAAAATGTAAATTTTTCATTTTTAACGTAATAGTTATTTAGTCAATTTAAATGTAATTTAGAAATAGCAAAACTTAAATGTTACGTATACTAATTTCGCAATTTATGGTATAACATGGATCCGTTTCCATAATAGAAATATTTTCATGTGTCTCACTTATAGGTATTCTATATATTACTTTAAAATCGTAATGAGTTTCTTTCTATTTCAGAATATATTCTTTGTAACCTAAACCTTAAAAGAACTATGTAACAAACTATGTTAATATCATACTTAATATTCTTGTTCTTGTACTGAAATCGGAAAGCCAACCCATCTCAAATAAGTCAAGAGACGGTAACACTTTAATAGTCTATCGTCTTTCGAGATTTTCGAGACGAGACCAAGACAAGACGGAGACTAACGTGTCGAGACACAAGACGAGACTGAGATTTACAATTGAGACCGAGAACAAGGCCAAGACAGAAAATTTCAGATCATAACAAGACCAAGACCAAGACTGACTTTAAGAATTCGAGACGAGAACGAGGCTGATGACAGTCGTCTCGCATCGATACCATCCCTAGTTGTTACAGAGATTATTCAAACATATTTTATGTCTTACACAAAATACGTCCTAGAGCCTTTGTTTATTTATTTTATGATCCCATGGATTGTGTTTAAAGAGATATTGAGACATTTTTTCGAGAGAATGTGAAGAAACCACGATATTCCTAGAAATGTGTCAAATTTATGTTAATTGTACGTTTATTTTGTAGACCGCCGTAACTAAGTCCCTCTCCATCTTAAGTCAGCAGCATCCTAGTGTAACGGACTTGAAATGGCGGATTTCCGGTTTAGATCCGAGTCCTTTCGAAAATGGACTACTTTATTCAGATTTCTAGGCAGTAATTCTGAAAAGAATGAGTAAATCCTTTCTCGGTAGTTTATGTAACTTACATAGAATATAATGAAAACAGGAAAAGAAAACAGAAATCAAAAGAAATAATGTTTTTTCAACAACGAGAACAAACTGAAGGGCAAAGGATATCATGTGGACACAGAAACATTAATGAATTAAAATAATCTTCAAATTTATTTAGAAGGCAATAGTATTTTAAATCCAATATAAGCGGAAATCCGAGAATAAATTAATAATATATAAAAAGGAAGTCAGATGCATGGTCTGGGGATTCAAAGAAAAGGCTGTTCTTTACATGCAAACAGTTAAATAATCAGCTACTAATCAATTTGTGATAGCGTTTGGGGCCAGAAGGACCAGAAACGTGATTGATATTATAGTTAATTGAAATGTTATTCCATCTCTTATCATCATCAGTTACGTGTTAACGATGGAGTATTATTTGGTATCCTACTCAGGAAGAAATTTCAAGTTCTTACTGGAACCTAAGGTCATTATCACAAATAATTTACGTGAAATTGTCCACCGTTAACTTAATCAGGACAAAATGGTTCTTGTCATTTCTTCTCACTAATCATTAAACAGTCAAAAAGCGATTAGGAGCAAATCTTTCAGAAGAAATGGGTAACATTATTAAAAACAAATTATCGTAAATAATGTTGTGGTTGATGTGTGTATATAAATACATCACTTTCCAGAGAGAACATCACAGTCTTCAAATCGAGTAACTGAAGAGAAGCCACTACAATGAAACTGTATCTGGTAAGAACACTCTTTATTAAGCATCATTTCTTTGTAAGATGACAATTGATTTGCAAGTAGAACATCTTAATACTTGAATTTGAATTTATTCTATGGATTTTAGCCACTCAGGCTCAGGGCCAGGTAGGGTGTTGGTCGGTTAGACACTGGTTTGTATGTACCATCCCGGCATTTGCTTGGTATCACTGAGGAAAAAACCTCGAAAAGCCTAAGTCAAAATTCGAAATGGCTGGGATCGTTCCAAGAATTTTCCAGTTATCAGAGTAACGATCTACCAACTGAGCTACGGCCACTCGTTGACATTTTGATATAAGCTGGCATTTAATGAAAAACATATTTCATATTTCAGTAAAGGACTGTACTGCTTAAGTACTTAGTGACATGAACAACAGGGTAAAGTGAATTTCTTCGTTTCACGCGACAAGTAAAATATCTTCCAAATAAAACACCAAACCCGAGTAATATACAATTCTGACCCACTACATCTCCGTTCGTTATTACCGTGTGTCCTTTTTAAAAATCCTGAGAAATAGTTATTAAATGAAACTAATATTATCGTACATGTAACCCAATCTTAGCAAATTTTCGTTTATCTCGCTTCACTACTGCACCAGCAACTGGTACTGTGTGACCTGGGTTGGTACACAGAAACCCCAATGATGAATACACATGAAATGAATTATTTGATGCATTGAAATATATATAAACTTGTCTTTATGTAACATCGTGTAGAGGTCCACGTTGAACATTGTTGCAGCTTAAAGAGCAAATGTATTACAAAGAACGTACAACATAACAAACAAAACATATCACAGTTAATATTAGTCGTCCAAAATGTTCCATTTTTGTGCACGTGATGTATAATTAATATAATGTTCAATTTTCATTTTCAAAATTAGAAGTAAACTGCATTTTTCTTTAATTTTAATTATGCATTAAGAGTGTAGGTAGCAACAAAACGTTTTGCAGTCCCAAAGAAAGCATTAAAAGGATTATCATTACACATTTTCAAGCACTTCTTCTTGATGGGAAACGATATTTCATAGCGTCTTCCCGTTACTGTCTAATTTTATTTTACTGCTTACAAGACAATTAAGATACTATTTTAATAATGAACAAAAATGTAGAATTTCATTCACAAAGAACGCATAAAATCTGAACCTTAGATGTGTTCGAGTGCAAATTAATTATTTATGCAATATTGATGCTTTATTTGATACTATAGGAAATGAATTATTTGAGATTACGCATACAATTACACCCCGTTATGCAATTGCATGTGTGATATGAGAAGATTTAACATGCTTATAAATTTTTCGTCTGAAAAATATTTTTAGATATATTCGATTTTCTATTCGTATGTCATTTTTCAATATAATCCCAGGTTCTACGTTTGACTTTGTACTTGTTTCATTAATCGCTTTACCTGTGGCCTTCAGGCATCTCATACTAGATAAACGTTGGTAAGGCAATTTCAATAGAATCCTACTCAGGAATCTGGATGGAAAATAATGTTTTCGTTTGCTTTGTCATATGAGGCTGATATAGAAATTGGATCTTCCTTTGAAACAAGTGGCATTATTCATTCTACCAATAATAATCTAATTGATTGTAACATATCATCCTGAAGACCTCAAATCTATAGAGTTTGAAGAATATTACATCAGACTCCCTGTTAACCGACCATCACGAGACCGGATCCTGGTCGGATAAAGAAAAAGTCGGTTAAAGCTAAAATCACTATTTGATAGTCTTTAGATCAAATTGCATCTTTACAATTCTTAAAGAAGGCTTACAATATTATAGTTATGTAAATTTAATTTACAAAATTCAGAAGTTTTGACCACAAGCTGCTCCAGTGACACTCACTTGAACTAAATTCTGTACTGTCTACGTATTTTATAAAGCACTAGACTATTACACAAACCACACACTAATTTAAGGTGTAGGTGCATTGATTGAAGAAAAACACAAAACTGAAAAATACGATTAGGCCTATAATACTGAATGTAATGGCTACACTACACTATTTAATACACATACAGTAATGTATTTACTACACAAAAAGAACAACGTTTGGGCTTAAAATATAAAATCTACTTTAAAAAATCTGTAATTTTCTTTTGTTTTGATCAACTGTTTTCTTCAATGGATAGTCAGGCCACTTTTTAATAAATATCATGTCGACTGCAGTCACCTTTTTCAGGCCGTTCTATTGCTTATGATTTTTGTTCCATAGTAACTACATTCCGTTTATGCTTCACTTCGCTCATTTCAGTGAAACACTCTACAACACATACAGTACAAACATCCGGACAGCACGAGAAATACAAAGAAACTGACAAAATAAAATCAAGACAAAAACATCGTCTCGTAGCGATTACTTAGTTTCTTTATTGTTGTACGGTATATTGTTGTGAAGCACCGAACGCAGCTGATAACGAAAATGACATTTCCTTGGAAGATGGGCGGTTAATACCACGGGCAGTTAAACCCAGAGCGGTTTAGAGAGAGTCTACTGTATTTTTATTTTTATTTGCCAGTATCTCAGAAAGAACACTTAAGCCATTTGGCATTCAGGCTTATAAGAACATTCATTGCTCACTCAACCCTTGTATCTTCCCAAAATCAAAATATGACAGAATAATTTATATATATATATATATATATATATATATATATATATATATATATATATATATATATATATATC
>JAGDQP010008458.1:49916-62872 GCA_022664845.1 Lepisma saccharinum
ATTAAATCCACTACTCGATGAGGCCTCTCCTGGATGGAGGAGTTGGTTTACTGCTCCCACGCTGACCAGACGTGCTGAGGGACAAGAGCCGAAGCTCTCAACTGTGATCGCCACTGTCTTTTATTCACAACAGCTCCCCAATTGCATCCCAATTCTGGGTGGGCACCATTCCAGAATCTCTCGGTTTAGAAAAAAATATTCCTTGGCAGAGCCGGCAATCGAACCCGGGACCCCATGACCACCAGTCAGAGACAGTAACTACTAGACCAGCGGAGCGGCTATATATATTCGTTGTCCCCTAAACTTGGCTTGAGACCACCCTGGTGTTTTCGGTTGGTTACGGCCCTGCATAGCAGCAGTAATTCCGCCAGACAACTCTATGGGGGTGTCACCTCCCAAATTCCCTAGAAACTTTAAATTTTTTGCGATGAAAAATCGATAGAAATCATCCAAAACTCCACTTCCACCCTCCCAATTTTGTCTTTACACCCTCCCCAAACTAAAACCCTCGGGATATAAGAGACATTCAAAAAGAGAAACAAATTCCATGTAATCTTTTATGCATATATGTTACACAAAATATTCATATTTTAGTGCAAAGACATTAAGATGCAAGGAACTTTCACTTTTAGGCACTTCATAGCAAAAATACCTTGAGAAAGTTGGAACTGTTACTTTCACTGGAGCAAGAACAATAATTTTATTGTTTTTGAAAAGTTTGCGCCATATTTGGACACCATATTCTCAAAACAAACATAGTTGGGACACTAGTGTGTTCTAAAAGTTGACCAAGCTTTATTATTCACCAGTCATTGGTTTAGATTTTATGCCTAACGTTTCGGGCAAAATTGGGATTTATTTTGAATAGTCAACGTATTTCGACACGATTTTCTCAGAAAATACATTCTGAACAAACGTCTATGTGACATTTCGCGTGTATGGAGAAAAACGGCAAGAAAGTTGAATCTTGTCCGCAGTAGGGGTGACAAGGTGACTTTTGTTTCCTGAATCCAACACAATGTCTCATTCACAGGAAGCGTATCTAACATAGACTTTGGCTCCACGGTTTTTGTAGAGCATTTTCTTCCAGAAATGTCTGAATACCGAGTCCATTTGTTGCAATATGTTCAAACTAAGTGCAGTTACATATCAAGGACACATCACGGACCTTTGTTTCGTAAATAACTCAACTTACATTAAAATGTCATATAGACGTTTGTTCGCTCACACTTCATATTTCAGTACAGTTGAAAAGCGAATGTCTTCTAAAACTGATCAAGTTTCATAATGGATCAGGCATTCGTTGGGTTAGATCTGACCGCTAAATATTTCCTCATAACAGTTTCGTTCGTGAATTTGACGGTCAAGGAGAGGAATTATCGGTAATTGAAGCAGCCTCTCCAATCTAGTTCAGTAGCTTCCAAGATGCGGGTACCCGGTTGCAGGATCCGGATCCGAGGTCCAGGTGTCCGGTTTCGAATAGGATCCAGTAGTGAAGATCCGAATTCAAGTGTCCATCCCTATATTATATCAAATATTTTCCCGAAATGAGTGGTCACCTTACACTGATGTATTGAGTGAGATCACATTTTGTTGTCAGTTTAAAGGTTTATATATCTGTTCTCTATACATACATAAATAATGATAATAATAACCACTGGCGTGACAGGCCGATAGGCCCTGAGCCTGCGCCAACGCCATCTGTCCGCGGTTGGTGAAACTGCGTCCACCTGAGTGGCAGCTGTGTGGTCAGCACTGCGAGCCACCTGACCACGAACAGGCGTATCAGGAGCTTTCTAGACCAAGTGGTCGTCACGTCTTTATTCACATGACTCCCCAGTTTGCCTCACGACGCTCGGTGGACGCCGAAAAGTGGGACTCCCCGGGACCACGCGGACATGAGTCCAGCGCTCTAACCACTAGACTATGGAGCCCCTTTTCTATACATACAACTTCATGAACTTCTGTCAGTAAGATCAACAATAAGAGAAGATAAAATGAATTTTATGGGCGGTAACAGCACTATGGTTTACGCCCGTTCCGAAAGATCAACAATATTCAATATACATTTCTGAAAAATTTTGTTGTTTCCTTTCATTACTCCACAATAGCTCCTAGACCAAAATGTGTGGTATCTTTCCTCAATCCACTCTAATAAATCTGTTGTTTTCGTGAAAGTTGGCCTAATTTGAAATTTTATGAAATTGGCAGAATTGAGGTAAATAGCTTTCCCCGATGTAAATCACTGGATACAGCTGTATGTTGAAAATAACGGTAGTCTGCACACCAGTTATGCTTTTGGCTGATGGGTTGTGTATCCTGTTCATATTGAAGAGCCGGATCATTGACTTGTACACTTTCCAAAAAAAAATAATTCATCACTTTGAAAAGTAATAAGCCATGAAACGTAAAATTTTCACAAACTCTCCTGGACCTAGGATTTAGAAGAAGGTGCATATGCAAAGGGTACAAATACAATGAGACCTACTGCGAATCAATCCTTGTTTATTAATTTTGTATAAACATGCCTTTTCCGCTACCAAACACACTATAAAAAAGTTCATAAAGGAAGAAGCCGAAGGCAAATAGATATGTAGAGAGGCCAGAACTCGATCCCCGGTGCACTTCACTATTACTGTTCGGAAGACAGACATCTTAATCATTACATTGTTGAGAGTAATTACGTATTTGTATCATCCCTAGGGCTGTTATATTCGCCACTACATGTTGTGTTAATGAACTCTGGCACTAAACCAGGGAGAATAGAGCAAGAAAATATGTCATTGCACGGCTATACGTCTAGTTGAGGCTTTATATTACATCGCTACATAAAACGCGCAATTTTAACTTTTATGAACGACCTTTTCTTAACCAAACCGCTTGCAAACAAACGTTACAAATTTTGCTGTGAGTTGGGAACATATAAGGCTTCTTTGACACCAAATTTTAGAATTTTTCATGAGGACCCATTTGAGATATTTAAGCTAAAAATCAGACATTTTTTGGCGTAGTGCCATCTTTGAACCCTGTAGTGTTGTTCACTTTTATGAATAGTTTTTCCCTTTTCTGAAAACTGGTATAACTGAATATACCGTACATAAAAGGCGTGCTCATTTTCCATGAGAACACATTCGGTTGAATTGAAATTTTAATTCTATCAACCTTTAGAACAACGTACGTAATAGCTTAAATAAACTCTATTCTATTTTCTACAAACAGAATAGTTTGTTAAAGAGCACTCCAAAAATGGACCTATCAAAAGAAATAAATTATTTCGTTGTCTTGGAGTATCAAGCTCTTTTTTTTTTTTTTTTTTTTTTACTATCGAGATTTAATATCTCGTTTTGAAATAGAATTCCAACTAGTTTGGTGAAAGGACGGACTGCTATATTTTCTCCTACACAGCAGAAAATTACACATACCAAGAAACTTATCATTCACTTTCGGAATAATATATTGTAGTCAGTGCACCAGTAGTTCTCAACCTGAGGTTCTATTAATACTAGTAAGCCGAGTGAACTTATATGAGAGGTACTATCACTAACACTACTGAAGAAGATCAATAAATAGTCTCGAATTAATGTTAGCAAATATAAGGTATGATTTTTTTTTTCAGGAATAGAAATTCATTAACAAAATCATATAAAAATTCTAACTGTATTTTTTATACTGAATACTTAAGAAAGGAAAACTTATGATTCATCAATTTCTTATGACGGAAAAATGCTTTACTTTCTCAAGGATGACTTCCCCTAGAGACACCACACTAACAGAAATGAAAAATATTTTCTAGCCTCTTGATCTAATAATCTTTGTATGTAAATCTTCTGTTAATTTTCAAGAAGTTAATTAACCTAAATGAGGAAATAAATGGTACCTTAAAGGACCTAAATGAAATGTACTGAAACTTTGACAACCTTCCCCTACTTATGAAACTGGAAGCAAAATGACTCACTCTTTCACTCCATGAAGATTTGTCCCTAAACATGGGATTTCTGAGCCGTCACGAAGGTATGTCTTTTAACAGTGAAATAGGGAGTGTCTATTATCCCGGACAGACCATACATTTCTACATAGTTTCTACTCCATGAAGAAAACTCAGCGGGCCTCCGATGGCCCGCCTTCATGGTTGGTGGGCCACCGGCGGCCCGCCGAGTTTTCCTCGTGGGGTAACTACTACTACGAGTACCATACTAGGAATAACATACACTCTGACTAAGCACATAGAAAACTACACAAGGTCATTCCTTAACTACCAGAAACAAAAGATTCCCTGTTTCACTTTTCCCCTTCATTTAACTTAAGCAACTTCTGTAGAGCAAACACACACACTATATAACTTTTTTGCTTCCAGGATTGCACTATTCTTAAAGAAATTAATTTCCTTTTACTTTTTGGGTTTCTTTCTTTGCTTGCGCTGTCAATATATAGTAACAATCATTATCATTGCTAAATCACATTTTTATCATAATGAATTCCTATCGTTGTAAGATTGAAAATACAAGAAATCGCAATATGAAAGAATTACGACTCACTTCCAGGAGTAATCACTTCTCTTTCATAAATATGACATATCGGATATATATATATATATATATATATATATATATATATATATATATATAATCTCACATAACTCTATTCGTATCATAAGATATGAACGGAACGCTTAGGTATCGAATTGATTTCCACTTTAAACCAGACGATTTCGATCATATCAATAAACGGAGCTTCAAAATACAGCCCCCCCTCACCAATGGTATTGTCAAACCAACTGTTAGATAAAGCCAGGAGTTGGCGCCATGAGCTATTTCACCCGCTTTTCCTAGCCAATCATAAACAGTCATCCATCACAAGGAGTTTAAATTATGGAACATTCTAAAACAAATGTTGCCATATAGACTAAGTTCTATTTACAAAATTAACAAGAAAAACCTAAAACTGAGAGGTGCACACCACAACCCCGAGAGTTGAGTGTCTGTGTGGTGTTGAACCACTCCCCTGATTTTTAACGGGGGGTCTAAACATAGCTTTGCACGGAAAATGCCTGATTTTGGGATAGGTCCTCATTTAAAAGTCTGAAATTTGGTGTCAAGGAAGCCTTGTACGTTCCCAACTCACAGTAAAATTTCTAACCGTTATTTGCAAGTGTTTTGGTGGTACTTCATAAGAGTTAAAATTGCCCGCTTCAAGTAGCGAAGTAATGTAAAGCTAGATATACACATAAACCGCTTGCGCCGACCAAACCACTTCGAAATAAAAGTTCCAATTTCTACTGTAAGTTGGGCTCATAGGAAGCTTCCTTGATACCAAATTTCAGACTTTTTCATGAGGACCCATTAATTGATATATTTAAACCCGAAATCCGACCTCTTCGTGCGAAGGGCCATATTTGAACCTCCCGTAAAAGAAAAGAAGTGTGATGCAACGCCATGATTTTTTTACGTGCAGACAGACAGTCAGTTAGTAGGCCTATACATTCTAGAAAACTGCAGCCTTATATTTAACTTCTTCACAAAAGTAAATTGGTTTCAAACTCCATCCGATTTTATACAATTATGGAATTGTGACTCATTTTACGTGACTCATTTTCAGCCTTTTTTTTTTTTTTTAGAATAAAGATGTAATTTTTATAAAAATGTGCTTCAAGATGTTAAAAGTACACTTCAGGAACTAACCAACGGTTTTTGATTCATCTCTTTAGCTCTGTTAGTTTTTGAGTATTAAGGTTTCCTTACATGTCTACGGGAGCAAAAAATGCCATCCACCATGTTGGCCCGGGAAATATAAGCGCATAATATTTATTTCAAAAGTTGTTCTGATATCCTCAGACATGTTGGAAGTCATGTACATTTTTTTTTTTCCTTAAATGCAACCAGTGTTAGATAATTTGATGTCGAATGACCCTAGTTTTGAAATGCGATAAGTAAATTCCAGCATTCCGACATTTCAAAATTTCGGAATCACTCAAATTGGTATTTCGATTCCAGAATAGTTGTTTCATTTCCGGAACTTCAACACACCTTCGGTACAGAGTTCCGCAACATCACTAGCTTCTTCACTTTCACAATGACACTTTAGAAAGAGCTTTGTCCTGAGGGAGCATATTTCCGACAAGTCGTTAGCAAAGCCAAAGCGTGGACTTTCAGTATTAACATTTTGCGATTAGTTGCTTGGAGAAAGTCATAAAACTAGCTGAATGAAACGTGACTAACAAAACTCAGAACCCTCTTCAGTTTCCAAAAATATTCAAACTAAGAATACTAAGATTTTCTTTTTTCTACTATTATGCAGGTTCACATTGTACACACTAAATCAAAAGAGCGGAATTTTCACTCTTATTAGAGCGAAAAGAGGGACCGCTCCTTTTTCGAGCGGAATTTTCGATCGAAAAAGAGTGGTTTCTAACAAAACATTGTCGCGTTGGATGGAAAATGTACTCTTTCTAGATGGAATTTCGCTCTTTTCGATGTAATTTATTTTTTCACTCTTAAAAGAGCGGTTTTCTACTGAGTCGTCAAAGGTGAAAGAGCGATTTCTCATCTTTTTAGAGTGATTTGGTGCTTCAATTTCTCATCGTTTAGGAGTGAATTTTCTCATCTTTGTAGATCGGTTTGAATTCTACTCTTTTTAGAGCGATTTGCAAGGCATCATGGGCATGGCTACTAGTCAACATTGGTCTTCGCCATTTGTAAAAGCAAAGGCTATCGAAAGACTAAGCTATACTGTGAAATTTATAGCGTTATGAATAGTTAAAAATGAGAAAACAGAACTTTAAAACTTTTCTGTTAGCAAAATACACCAAACAACGTCAGGAGTAAGATACAAGAAATCTTTCAACGTTGTAATCAAGTACCTGACGAGACGAAAGAATCAATTCCGAGGACGCGTTCTTGCAGTTGGACCCTTGGTTGAGGGGTTAACGCGTTGGATAGCTGATCGAACGGTACCGGGTTCAAATCCCCTCCAGGCTTAGCTTTATTTTACTCATTTTCATTCACAAGTACAGTACTTTTCTTTTTAGTACATATGAATTAATGCACCCTTTCGCACTTTTGTACATTTTATTGCGTCGTTTTCATGTTCACAAGATGTAAATTGTATCTGAATAGATGGAAATTCATCTATACAAATACAATATCTAGGTTTCCATTGAAATAGACTACCACAGATTTTCGCTCTTTTTTCGAGCGGAAATTTCTCATCTTCGCTCCGATAAAAATTCGCTCTAAACGAGCGGTCACTCTTTCCGATCGATTTGAGCGGAATCCGCTCTTTGATTTTAGTATGTAACTATTATTCTGATTCAGAATTATATTTTTGTTCGTCACGTTCTGTTCAGCCAATTCCTGACTTTTTCCAGGCAACTGGACGAAAACTTTTGACAATGTTCAACGTTAGTATATAGAATAACAAAAGGTTTTCACATCGAACTTCGATATTAGCGATATTTGTGTGTAGGCCCATTGTCTGTAATATCTCGTATGTTTATTCTGCAAAGATGGAGAATCTCTAAAGATGATGGACACCTAGGAATTGTAAACAAGTACTTATTCTCACAAAATAATCCGTTTTTCGGTTGCAAGTGAAAATGTCAGGTACTACTCTGTAATTGCAAGTCATGAAGTCATATGATTTAAATGTTTTGAGAGAAGATGTAAAAGACGAAACAGTTTGCTAACTAGCATTAATATTTTTACAAAACAAAAATGCATTTCCGGAGCCTCGTACACGGTATTTTCATCCAATTCGATTTTTTTGGGTCATATATACAGGGCCGGATTTACCGCTACGTGAACAAGGTCCGGGTCTAGGGGGCGTACAACTTTCACAGGGGCGCATTTTACAAGGAGAATTTAGAGGCCACTATTCAAAAGGCAAGAGAAAACATTTTTGGCCCAAGAAAAATAATAATCATGTCAGGGGAGCGCCAAACACCATCAGCCTTGGTCCGGGCGAACCCTCGTTCATGACTGATTTTATAATGTCTAGGTTGGAAGGGGAAAAGGACTGGAGGTGTCACGGGAAAGGATCAGGGCGCTGATAGTCATGGGCCTAGGGCGCCCAGTCACATAAATCCGTTCCTGCATTTCACTCTAAAGGATTTTTATGTTCAATATAAATAAGGGTCACGGTGGCTAAGAAGTAGACAAGAGGTGAAACGGATCACCGGATCAATCGGAACAAGTTTTGGACTGGGTCCCCGGGTCTAGTCCTCAGAACCGGCCTGACCCGATTTAGACCCGGGAACCCGGAGGACAAAATAGAATTCTCAATTATTTCCTTGGGTTTGAACAGTATTTCTTTCAAGGGTGACCAGGACCGGAGATTTTCCCCGCAGTACACAAAAAATACAAAGCCGAAAATTCCTAATTAATTATGATTCCCAAATTGGGACAAGTTTCGAACCGGGTCACCGGATTGCTGTGTCACCTCTATTCGGGTCAGGCCAGAACACCGGTTTTAGCTAGTAGAGCGCTCACTTTTTGGTGCTGGGAGTCCTCGGTTTGATCCGGTTTCCTGCCATGTGGGATTTGTGGTGGACAAACACCATATGTGTGAGTTTTCTCGGGGTTCTCCCGTTTCCTTCACTTTCTTCATTCAACCAATTCTTACATCATCATCCATCCGGCCTGAGCCAAAGTTGCCTTAAGCCTTAAATAAAAATAATATTTCTGAACATAAATAACAGGAAACTATACAAGTTCAATGTTATGTTATTTTGAGAAAAAACATATCCCTGGCTGTAGCACATTTTTAAAAACATTTGAGGAGTTTCATCATTCAAGGAAACGCCGAGATGGTACATTCATCTTAGGCCCTGGCAACTTCTTCGAGAATCCTCTCTCCAATCCTACTTGGATATTAATAACAGATTTAAAAAAGAAACTAATAACTAAATTTAATTCAATTCAATGGATTATTAATGTCGTATAGAAAATACTCCCCTGATGGAAAGGACAATTAAATGGTATCTTTTCAAGCCAATATGCTTCATCGACTATGTCACGAGATCTTATTCCAGACATGCTGATCCAATGCGTGAGATGATAACGCGAGCTCTTTTTTACGTCATGGGGAATATACAAGCAGTTCCATTTTCTACTTACATTATATATAGCCAGTGTGCGGTCAGGCATGCTTTAACGATTTGTCCGGAATAGGTCTTGTAATATGGGAATCATTCTGGAGGAGTGTTCGATTTATTGATCGACTTATATTTTGCACTAAAAAATATCATTAATTGAAAAAAAATATTGATATATCGTATTACATAGAAAGAAATTTTGATATAAACGATATTCGATTTTTTCTATGACAAACATCCAATTTACAACGATTCTACAGTATATACAATTTTTTCGTTTAAATCGATTTCTCCGTGTGTAAAATATTTGATTTCAACTATTTCTCGATGTCAATTATATGAACACGCTAAGATCATTGTATTCTTAGATCGTTATCTGAGTTCCTGAACAAAACACAGGTCACTTCTTGTAGAATTGTTACCGAGCGGCTGTGGCTCAGTATTATAGCGTTGGCTTAGCATTCAGGAGGTCCTGGCATCGATCCCAGAGGCCGACCATCATGACTGATGGTTTTTCATGATTTTTCGCCAGTCATACCAGGCAGAGCCTGGGATGATACCTTCAGAATAGGCCCTGGCCACCTACCTTCCAACATCTTCTCCCCCACCCTATCCCGGCTTGAGCTTAAGATGCCTAAAGACCTTAAAATAAATTCAAATTAAGTTGTACGTACAAGTGATAATTTAGTCTTGTGAAAGTACAGAATATGATCGGAAGCCATAGCCTTCAACAACGTCCTCTTTTTATTGGAACTAATTGAAATTTCTAAGGAGTAATTGTGACAAAAATCCGTAATTGTAATTTTGTCTATTCATGTAGAAACCAATGTAGAACAGAGTGAAAATAAGAAAAAAGGAATAAATTGAAAGAAACATAATTATATTGCTTCTTCCCCAGAAAGAGTAAAGGATCAAACGCCATTTCTTCAAATTCATTTGTGTTTGTTCAGAAGCGTCTATTACTGCTATAGAACAGAAATTCCATATTTATTTAATACCTGACTGCTTTCTTTAAACAATAGAAGGTAAGCTAAAATCATAGAACAAAACAATATTAAAAAGAAGGTAAGATGTATGATTTGAGCACTCAAAAGTAGTACTGTATTTCAAATACTAATAGAATCAAATATGTACACTTTAATAATCAGCAGGTAATCAGGTTTTGCTCGCATGTCTAGTAACGGTTAAATCAGAAACGTCATTTTATATTATTTATGATCATACCCAATTATTATCACCAACAAAAATATCTTAGTAATAGTGTTTTATTTGACATTCTAAACTTTGGTAAACTTTATTTTTATATGGGCCAGTCTACAATAATAAAAAAAATATTGGTGTTTATTGCCACTCCATACGGTGTAATAGAACACCTCTACCTCTACACCAATTCCAGTGCTGGGTAACACCAATTCTAGTGTTGGTTAACAACATCCGGGGTGTTCCCTAACACTTCTAGCGGTGTACTTTAACACTCCTAACGGTGTTTCTGAACAACGGTAGAGGTGTTTGTCAACATCAGAAACGGTGTTGGACACCCCGGATGGTGTTAACTAACACTAGAATTGGTGTTACCCAGCACTGGAATTGGTGTAGAGGTAGAGGTGTTCTATTACACCGTATGGAGTGGCAATAAACACCAATAATTGTTTTTAGTGTAGTAACTTTGGACTTTGGCCCGTCACGTTTCGTCATTAGCTATTAAAATCCACACCCATCCCCCTGCCGGGACTCGAATCCGGGACCTTCATGGCCTACAACCGCAGACCGCTTGGCCACCCGGCCAGCATTTGACATCCTAATCAAGAAAACAACTAAATTTTCTATGGAGACTTGATTTCATTATCACAAACAATTGACTTTAAATTACCAAACATTTGTGATAATTAGAACCAAATTATTTTTCCATTTTCTTTCGCCCATCATTCAACACTCATCAAGTGATTAGAAACAGTATCGTTAAGAAATAAGTAAACAGCATCAAAACTAATTTATTTGAGATAATCTTTCAATTTTGTATGTATATAAATCCTTCAATCTGTGGAGCAATCATTATAGTCTTCGAAGCAATTCACTGAAGAGAAGCCACTACAATGAAGCTGTTTCTGGTAAGAACTTGATCATTTTATTAAATATTATAATTAGTAAAACCTTGAAAGTAAAATTTCCTCTTTCAAAGGCACTTTGTTGGAATATCATCCGAATTCACAAATATTTATTTCAATCTTAAGCAATCCGAACATGTTGATTAAATCTGTATTGTATTGAATTGAATTTTTGTTTAAAATCTTTAAGCAACTTCGGCTCAGGCCGAGTGCATGATTATGTGATAATTGGTGGAATGAAGTAACTTGTAGGAAACGGGAGATCCCTGAGAAACTTTACACACACACACACACATGGTGTTTGTCCACTACAAAACCCACACGGTACGAGCTGGGATAGGACCGCAGACTTCACGCACCAGAGGTTAGCCCTCTACTACTGAACCACCACGGCCACGTGTGGTAGTAACACGGGAAAGAGAGTGAAGTAAAAAATCTTCATTTCACAGCAGAAATACAACAATTTCGTATCACTACACCAGAACAACACAATACACAATTCTGAAATAGTATATCTCTGCTTGTTATCGTTAGATCTCTATCTTGAAATGTCTCAAAAAATAACGGTTAAAACAAATATTATATTGCACATAACTTGATTGTAGGAAATTGTTACTTAATTGGCATTTTCTCGGAGTGCTGAAGTGTTATTCACTAACAATAGTGGTTCTGTAACCCGAAAAGGCACAAACAAGAAACTAAATACTAAAAAATATGGTTTGATATATCAAATGTGTCATTTAGTGCATTCAAATATATGTGAGATTAGTTGTATAAAATGAGACTATTTGCCATAATTCTATCATTTATTTTATTAGCAATTTAGACATAAACAAACAAGCAAAGGCACACAAGTCCATTTTTAGATTTAAAAAAAAAGTTTTGTTCTTTTTAAGACCTTAATAAAGGGCTGTAGTTAATCATGCAAAGTAATTTTATCAAGGAAGTGCTTCTTACGATGGGATAAGTACTTCTACCAGAAAATTACATTGTTTTATTCGATGGAGTTCTTCACTTATGTTTTAAAACGAATAAAACTTTTTTTGTATCTAAAAATGGACTTGTATGCTTTTGCTTGATTTGTTCCTCATTTCGTCTAAGAAGTACATATTTGGAGGATTTTAATTTTAAGTGTGGGCAAGTTTTGTCCACTATAATCTAAAGCTATATAGTTTTAAATCAGTGATCAGTTCTACATAGAAACAGCAGTAGATAGGATTGTTGAATAAAATGAAAGGTGTTTTAAAAGAAACAGTGAACATTGCAATTCTATGATTTAAAATAATATAAAGATTTTAAGGTAAAATAAAAGTCTGATACGCTAGGTTCTGGCTCACGAGTCATAAAGTTCAGGGTATGAGGTTTAGAGTTTTCTGGAAATCTAAACTTGAAAAGGCGTTGAACTGAGACGGCATAAACTTTATTAGTTTGCTTAAATGATATATGAACACAAATATCTGGTGTAGTAAAAAGTAATCCATTATTTTGCCAATAGATGGCTTCAGTGATCTGTATCTCGCGTTGTATAAGTCCGATCGGGTTCAACGAGATGGCATTCAAACGATGAGATTACGTACAACAAACATTGTTCAGATAGTTGTGATGAGTTGACTCAGTGTTGTGTGAGCGCGCGTCAAAATGGACAGTAGCAAAGAGAAAATACGCTATATTTTACAGTTTCTCTTCGATAAAGGCGAAAACGCAAGCCAGGCGGCTGCAAATGTGAATAGTGTTTATGGTCCTGATACTGTAACAGCCAATCA
>JAGDQP010008459.1:0-62872 GCA_022664845.1 Lepisma saccharinum
TCTGACCATTTTCAGAAGTGGGCGATCTGACCAGTGGGCGTTCTGACATAGACCCAATGGAACAGCCCTGGTGTAACGGTGTATTTGCGTCGGCAGAAAACAGACTGAGACAGCGTGATGATCACGGAAAAATGACAGTGAAATTCTTATGTAAGAAAAAGTGACTTTTTTTTCCAGTGTGAGTATTTTTCTTACCGGTTTGTTTCCTGTATTTTATGGTTTAATACAATACAATTAAATATGTATCCTAATGTGCCTTTAATTTTGTTTGCTCTGAATGCCAGAATTTTCCTACATAATAATAATATTTTTTTGGTCGCAGGTAAACATGATGTACTGGACAGAACACTGATTATATGTCAAAACAAATGCTGACTAAACTAGTTTTTCTATACTATATAAAATTTTTACCAGTGTGGAGCAGTGATTTCGTTGAATTTTAGGCCCTGAGTTACATTGTCAGATATAATCAAGACTTCTGGACATCATCTAAAGTACGATAGCTGTGGTGGAAAGACCGGTCAGGAAATGAGGAAGTATTAGACTTTTATTATCTTAGAAGAAACAAAGCTTGACATTGAAAAATTCACTGTTATTTTAAAATATCTTCTCCATTTAATTGGTTTTTAGATAGATATATACTTTTATTATACGGGTTATATTAAAATTTAGAGATGCTAGGTTAGTACATACAAAAGGCATACTCGAAGAATTTCGCCGAATGAATGTATATTTAACTGTTTCTTAAGCGTCTGTTGATCTGAGATATATCCATGCGATAACACGTGACTTATTGTTGAGCATGAAGAATAAAAAAATAGCTCATTATGACAAAAGCAAATGACAAATTACAAGAGATAGAATAAAGATCACGACGAAGACAGTGAATTAAAAAATGACTGTTATAATATGATCAACAAAGAGAGAGGTATTTCCATGATACATTGTGCTACATCCAAATTGCATAGCCATTTTCCAGAAGCGTACTACTATTCTAATTATCTTGTCTCAGCTCGGGTTGCAAGGTTTTCTCTCGCGTCGCTTATTGTGTCTCGATGGTCATATAAAGCCTCCCTTCCAACCCCTCTCTCCTGTCACACTGTTTCCACAGTTGACGTATTCATGTAATGCGTTGTAAAGCATCTGTCTTTTTGTTGTGTCTGGTTGTGAAAGCCGTTGGAGAGGCCAAATATACACACGAAAAGCGAGGAAGGGAGAAAGAAAAGAGAAATAAAGGTAGAAAGGACGAAAGAGAAGGAGCAAGAGACAGAGAGAAAGAGACAGGGAAAGAGGTAGAGATATATAGTGTTTTAGGATCAAAGATAAAACCCGGAATACGAGATTAGTTGCTTCAGAGCAAATACTTTTTTTTTTTTTATGGAGTGAAATTTGTATTTTGTTTCAGGCTTGTTGAAAGTAATTCCGCTAATCTTCGATTTCTTCTTATTTGAACTTCTATGATGTCTTCTCAGAATAATTATCGGAAACATAGGCTATAAATCCGCCAGCACTGTTTGAAATAAAATCTTTGTTCAATGCTATTACCAGTTAGTTATTACCTACCTACTAAATTATTATTCCCTTCTACTTTGTTATTGCCTACCGGTGAACATTTTCAGGAAATTTTATATATGTACACTTCTTAATTTCAAAAGCTAAGGAAGCTTTACAGCTGCAGATATCTTAGGAATAGTTGGGAAATTTTAATTTAGCAAGGTTTACATGTTTTTACAAAAAATAAAATGAAAATATTTAGAAATGTTACTGCAAATTTTACTTCCATCCGTTACTTTCTTATTATGTACAAAATGAATGGTTTTGGAAAATTTTTGAAACCGAAAAAATCTTACTTACGTGTTAGAAAATTAAAAAAAAAAGAAATACAATGATGTCAATATCTCAGTTTTAAGTGATTGTGAACAAAAATTCTTCTGAAAATGGACTTCGTGCTTCTCAATTAAACCATATGCAATGCATTTTAATTGCATTGTAATGTATTATTTGACAATGGTATCCTTACGTAGGAAACTTGTATAGCATTCCCTTAATTATAAACTTTTCTGGATTAGACGTTTTGCGTACAATTGCATTTTCATTTGTTAATCGAAACGTCATGTTGCGACGGTTCGTAGTCTAGTCCTGACGCCAGGTGTGGAATGGGCTCTGACTCCTCAAATCTACCGCCGACGACGCTCGTTCACAAAACCCCCTTCCACTCCAATATGACGCGAAGTAGCGGAAATCGACACCGATAATCATAGGAGTGGGATATCCTCGTCAAGATAACGTTCAGACTATTTTTCCATACAAGATACCCCCGGCAGGACACTATATTCCACAAGTGAACATTCAATAACCCAAAATCCCCTGAAGACGCCGCAACTTCGAAGGCGGAAAGCTTTCCTTCAAGTTAAAAAAGAATGTAGACATGGAATAATGCTCTCGAGTTAACACCTGTTCAACTAGGATATTACAGGAGTAGCTGTGGAGAAAGATGATTAGACATAGATACATACACTCGATAAGTGAATAAATGTATATCCCTAACTCTACGGCTTAATAACTTAACACACTGTTATTAATTCACGGGATTTTATGAGCAAGAGAATGTACTGCAAATAAATACACTTGAGTATATCTTTTTATATTTATAAAAAACAAATTAAACTGAGTATGGTCACCCTTCTTCTACAATTCTCTGTGGGTACACATATGATATAAAAGTACTCATTGGTAAAGTTCTCGAAGTATATCAGTCCTTTTTTCCAACTTGAGTCAAATGTTTGTAAACTTACTGTAATCGACAATGGAATGATGCGTACAACAAGTTTTAACATGAACTGTCAACCAAGAACATCAACATTGATCTCTATTAACATAAAATAAAGAACTTTACATTTTTCTACATTACAAACGGTAATCAATCATGTTTGCCGGCCTAGAATTTATTATTTTTAATATCTCACTTTATCAATAATTTATGAACTGATGACCGTTTCAGGTAAGTCGAAACTTTCAGATATATTAACAACTACTATTACTATAGATCATATACCAGCTGAAATAGGCGATTTTACTATCTTTAAGGACCAGATCTGGTTTAGCTTTCTAAAGACCAGTCAGGCGGCGTTATACGAGTGCACTCTTTATAGCAAATTACTACGTCATACCTCTGTAGGCCATAAATCTGGTCAACGTCTAGTGTGCGTAAACCCTAACACCATCTTAAAACTACGAATGTATAGTAACTCACCAACTCCAGTGGCTTTTCCTTTAAAAAGTATTTTTATTTTTATTTATTATTTTTTTTTATTTTATTTATTTTTACTCAGTTAACCTATGCGCTTAACTCCGAATCCTTTATAAATTGGGCTCTTCCTACCAGAATCCCTCAAAACGATGGTGACCACGACTCCCCTTCTCTCTCACGTGACAAACCATCAGCTATGAGAAAAAGCGAAATCACCGGCCTCACTCACACCTAACCTGATGCAAACCAACAGCAATTCTATGGATGATTCCAACTGAATCTAACGCACCACCTACTGTTAACCACTGGATTTCCGATGGGGCCTGGTTATATATATGTATATATGCTTTGGCACAAGGATATAATATTAACACCATTTATTTTCACAATTTATGATAACGACAACCTTTGCTTGTCGGTATAATTATACACGCAGGTTACATATGAATGTCTGTTGAAATCTCATAACAGGCACAAGCTCCCTAAATCGTACATTATCCGAACGCACTATCCTTTTTATTTTGTCGAACGACACAATGATATTGCTCTCTACAAACAACTCAAAATATATCATAAAACTAATAATCCTCACACACATTCCATGTGCTCGACCAAATAATACAACGGTACCAATTTTACGTATATGTTCAGGTTTTCTTTTTATTTATTTTATATATATCTATATCTTAAAACGCGACTTTGCAATGTTGGGTAGACACAATCTGTACAATTTATGACGTTCCAACCCAAGTGAATCTTAAAGCCTGGTGATACAGTAAACAACACTTCCTAGGTTAACTGCACGTGTAGGTATCCAAATGACTGTTGTATACACAATAGATAGAGCATTGATTATAAACCGTACTGGTCTGGGACTAGTATTCGTAACTGTGGTACTCCTACTCGGTCGCTACAACTCTTGTGTACAATATCATATATCACTGTTTAACTTCTGCTGGTAGTACACCTTTGTACTAACGTTACTTATGCTCGCACTTTAAAAATATATACAGCAGCTCCTTCATCAACTCTAGTAATGGAGATATGGAAGTAAACCTTTGTATATGACAACTGTATCCGAACTCCTCCTCCTGGCTGATAACGTTAACAGTATCCACTAACACTAAATGTGAAATACTTGAGTTACCTGAGTATGCGTAGCTCCTTGTTTAGCTTATTTATAAATTTATCTAAAATATTTGGTCTGGATGCACCTCCTGTACGCTCCCTCGTGCTATAAAGACACTCCAAAATAATTTATCTCTTTGAACTCCGTCGACACGTACTTCTCGTTACAAAAAACGTGGTCGGTGTCGGTTAAACATTGTCCCACGGGAAGGCACGGTAATCTCACGGATTCTTACCTCCAGAGGATTAATTTACAGGTTCACTATTTACTTACTGAGGACTCCACGTTACATATTCTCTGTTATGCTAACAGTTCGGCACACCTTATCTCACTTTAAATTATTTTATTTTTACTATTTTTGCAAACTTTCCTTCTTCCGTAGTTTCTAAACGCCTCGCATCGCTGTCTGAAAATCGCAAGCGATTCATCGCTTCACCGTTGCCAGTCCACCCTATCGACTCGATCCGGATAAGCGAATTCATAACACAATGATCCTCTGTAAGGGTTTCACTTCGTTTCGAAGTCCGTAACACACTAAAGCGTTATTAACATTTTTTTTTAATTTGTGCCTGTATTTTAGATGTCTATAACGCTAGTTTGTTATAATGTGTTATTATTTGTCGAGATATTACGTTATTTTTGACGTAATATTTTGCAATCTTTGAACACATCTGGCTCCAAAAATATGATTTTGGGAAATATTTTTCTTCTTTTGTGATCCCATATATGGTGCTATAATTTATATCCACTAATATCTTTAGTTTCTAGGTCCTTTACCAAAACTCTTGTTGAAGACCAAGTTTTTTTCTTTAAATATAATTACATAATGAATGTTATTAGCATTCTCTAATATAAATCAGGAACAAATTAATCGAGAACTCCGTTCTTCCATCAATTTACATAAAATTGACTCTGATCCAAGTAGAAAAGCTTTAACCTCTGACGCTCAATGTGTTTCTAAACCCGTAAATTACATTAGTTTTAATTAAGCAAATAATCTAAAATACATTTGGTTGTTGTAGTATGTTAAATTTAAACCTAGTGATTTAGGTTGCGAACATTTTACCGGCCATGGTTATGAACATAAATTCGACTTCTGCCTGTAAACTGCTTGGAGATTTTCCAATCTTTCAGTTTTACCAGCTGAATACCGATATCATACACAAACCAACTACATTAAAAACAAAAAAGTTTGTGAGGTCAAGTTTCGTTTTAGAAAGTGTTTATCGGAATTACCAACATCGAACGACCTAAACTTCTCATGCAATTACGTTACAGGATTCAGATCTCATTAAACGCCATAAAATGATTAATTCTGGTGACAAATCAACAGGTTATTTCAAATCTCCATCCTATACTCCTTCATATGCTTCGTCAGTGCATGTGGTATCCATTTTTGAACTTTCTCAATTTGCTGTAAATGATAGCAAACGTTTGTACTGTAAACCTTGAACCATCGGGGAGGTTTACTGATGGTTGTTCGAATATTTCCTTCCAATCGTAGATTTGAAACAGCATTATTCAATCTCTATCATCTACTTATTGAGATCGGTACGATATCAAAGTATGTATATTTATATATTAACACGCCATAATTTCGATGATATTTGAACCAAATTTTTATATGTTGTTTCTAGGCTTAATAGCTCGATTAAGTTCGTTAATGAGCAAAATCGGTCGCCATCTTGGATCCAAAATGGCCCCATTGTTGTATGGAATACACAGCCTAAACCGCTGGGGCTATTGAAATCAAATTTGGCATAAGGTACAACATCACTGTTTGATTACGTTGATTACAAAAATGTTACCTAATGAGTTCAAAGACGCCATCTTGGATCCAAAATGGCGGAAGCAAGAAATCTATTTTCCATATCGTTTGAGCTAGAGATACGAAATTTGGCATAAAGGTGTATTGTCGCTAGTAGTTCAAGAAAATATTACGAAATGTTGAAAAAGTCGCCATCTTGGATTTAAAGTGGCCGCCAAACTCATTGTTGTATAGAATACACAGCTTAAACGGCTGCATCTAGAAATATTAAATTTGGTAACACGGTTCATTATCACTTGTATGTTACTAAAATATTACATGATGTATCCAAAGACGCCATCTTGGATCCAAAATGGTGAACCTAAAAATCGATTTTCCACACCGTTTGAGCTAGAGATACGAAATTTGGCATAAATGTGCATTGTGAAGAATAGTTTAGGGAAATATTACGACATTTGGGAATAGTCGCCATCTTGGATCCAAAATGACCTCCCAAAATTCCATTTTGCACACCGTTTGAGCTGGATAAATGAAATTTTACTTGAAGGTGTACCATCACAAGTAGGTCACGACAATATAAGAAAACGTTCAAGAAGCCGTCAACTTGGATCCAAAATGGCCGTTCCAAAAACCCAATTTCTAAATCATTCAAGGTAGAGAAACGAAATTTTCTTTGAAGGTGTATGACCAAGAGTAGGTTACAATAAATGGAGCAAACCTCCCCTTTGGGGGCGCAGCTCCCCCTGGCAGGATGCAAATTGACACCATTGTGGTGTAGTGCTGCAGGGAGATTTTGGGTAAGATAAAGGAGGCGCATCCTCTCAAAAATAATGAACTTGGGGGCGAACCCCCTACGGGGGTCAGCGCTCCCAGCGAATCAAAGCGAGTATGTGGGGTATCGTTGAATACGTATACGTATACGTATTGTGGGGTATCATTGAAGAGCTCTTGATGAATAATCTACAAATCAAGTATCTCGATAGCTCTCATATAAGGCGAGATTTGAATTTTTGAAAAATAAAAAAAAAACTTCGAAATCTACCTCAGCCTGTAGGCCTACCGAAAGGGATTTTTTAACTTGGAACCATCGCATTTGATTCATTGAAATATTATTCTTATGAGATATATTATAGAACGTTGGGCTGCCTGAGTTTATTATATCGATTACATTTGCGACTGTTTCACCAAAGGTTTGGACACTCAGATTTTTTTTCCTCTAGTAGAAACTTACAGGCTACAGCATTACTTTAACGGTATGGAAACGACACATTGTCATAACCTGTATGCAGATATAGTCAGGCACGTAGTGGATCCAGAGTAAAATACCGGGTATTGAGCCAGTGTTGGTTTTGAGCGGTGCCGGCCATGGAAGAAAGGAAAATGTTCTTACAGATAGGCATAGATCGCATCGGCGAATATGAATATGTATACATCTATCACATCAAGAAGGCGTAATAATAATTTATCTCCTGAACTATGGTATTTAGAGAGCGAATCTGCACAATTATTTACGTGCGCTATAGATTTATTTTAAAAATATTTTAACATATGGATTATAAATTTGCAATATAAACTTTGTATACTTTGCAATTTATTTTGATAAAAAAGGGAATACTAACTATAGATTGTTGAAATCAATGTGGATGCAATACTACAAACATAATGCTCAGTTTTGCTTACACTACATTCGCAGGTGACGAGCCATCTTGTTGCCTTCGTGTAAGTATCAAAATCTACTTCAATCAAATGAAAATAAAAATCAGAATAACTACCTCTGTATCAAAATAACTAGTCAACGTACTCTCAAGCTGCATCAACAGAAGTGCCTCAAGATTCATTTGACTCATCGTACTTCTCTATTAGATTTACTCTGGAAAACGCCCTTTCAAAACGAACTTGGGTAGCAGCAAATTGTGCGCTTTGTACAAAATATCCGAAAATCGTGGAGAACGTGACACATACATGCTATGCTGGAAATTTTTCAAACAGCAGAATTGCACCCTTTTCGTGTTATTTCGAGCGCTTCAGTATCATCATTGTTCTTCACAATTTCAGTACAACTAATTGAGTAAATACTCGCGATTATTTCTTGTAATCTCTGTCGTATTTGTCTCGCATGATGGCGTAGTTGTGCTGTCAACAATTCGCCTTCGCGAAGCCCATCGTTGAACTTCGGATATAAACGTTATGGGAGGTGCTCCATTATGTTAAATATCTCTATATAAACGAAAGTAATGAGTACACTTTCCTACCTCTCGAGTACAATGAAGAAGCTATTTTACTTCTAAACGAGGCTTACTGTTAAATCCTGTTGATTCTAACATAATTGTGTTTTCTGCTGAAATTTTCGAAGTACTGGCCACTTCTTGTAATGAAACGTGAGGGTTGACGTTCTGCGCAAATACTTGCGCTTAATTTTCACAATTGCTATATAACTTGGTGATGGTAGTCCCTTTGTTCATCCACTTTATGACACCAATAAGAGCCAAGTGAACAAATTTATTTGATCCTACTCTTTCTGCGATTACCTTTTCCCATTTCTTGATTCTGTTGTAACAACCATCTAATTTACGAACGTTATTCACTTTCACTCTGATTATGAAATAACCTTCTGAGAATTGAAAATAAAATTTTAACTAACAAAACAAATTTGTAGCGGCTGCTTGCGGTGCGTTTGAACCAGGGATATGCCCGGTACTCCGGTGGGCCAGTACATGTCTGGATGTAGTACTTGTAATCGTTTGTCTGCGATCTTTGTGGCACTTGGCATATGAATAATGTAACAGTTGATTTTTTTTTTTTTGCATAATGAAAGTACAGTATGCTCGGGCTAGTGTTTACACAAGTAGTAGAAAAAATAACAAAGAAATCAGCATCATCACTGATGATCTGCACTCTTTTGTTACCATCTTTAACCACCTAATTAATTTGATAACTACTTCTTCGTTACCATAGACATAACTTCCTTGCTTAGAAATTTCTGAAACTGGTTTGTACTAGCTAGAGGACACAATAAACAAATGAAATGTTTGTTCTCTGTTATCTTTCGTTGCTCATCACGACGCTCCGAGGGAATAATTTCGAGAAGAATGAAGGCAAAGTTTAGAAGCAGTTTCACCAGCACGTCTGTCGCTTTCATGAGAATTATTAGTTTACTGACTATATTTATAAACACGACAATGACATTATGCACCCTGCTACAAGAGTGATTGAGATTAATGTATAGACGATAGACGGATCCCTTAACAGGGGCAGCATTGTGCTCCCGTCAGTATGCTTAACGTCAGGTGATACAGCCGAAGGAGACAACACCGTGACTATTTTTTTTTCATAAGAGCACTTTTATAAACTTTTTCCATAAACCCATACACGTCAGATAAAACTGAGTTTCAATGTTGAAAGGTAGAAAGTAAGGCAGATCCATCCATATTCCTTTATTCGTGACGTTACTAATAAACGACTGTGGAGATATTCAATATCATGAATCTCCTTCTTCCAATGTTAAATTCTTCCTTTAGTGCTGGGAACGTGTTTATAGTTTTGCTTGAAGGTGAAATTCTTTAGCAAAAATATTTTGAAAATCATAAACCATTTTCATACCTCCAATCGCCACAACATCTTGACATTTTTTCATTATAGCCTGCTGTTTGATTAGAACCTATGTTAACAATCCTATTCATTTGTCAATGCCAGTGGATAAACGCATTGCTTGAAAGTTTCTCTTCTCCCTATTCGACATTTGCCTATTCGATTTTCAACACAAGAATAGATTGTGCGTGTTCTATATAATTGTAGTTATAAAACTCAAAAAAAATCTAGTCCAAATGTAATGTGTCTAAAACAAATATGAATGAATTTGACAGTGATGACAGTATGTCTGGTAACATGGAATATTACATGGATGTTGAAAAATGTTACACTTCCCTGTTTTGCATGAAAAGATCATGACACACCCAGAACATAATGTATTCTATTCACATGGTGAATGATTTTCCATTGGCAAATCTGCAATAAAAAGTAGTGAATAACTACGTTCAGCTTTATGATTACGGAAATTTCTATCCTTCAAAACAGTTGTTGAATAAAGAGAATCTGAGAGTTAGTTCAGAATGTATATTTAATCATAGCAAGAGGTATACAGAAAACGGTTCTGTTTTAGTGACGTCATAGTAAAATATTTTCACAGTTGGCAAAGTAGTATTACTTGGAATCTAAAAGAGACCGTTCCTGTTTGTAAGAACAAACAAAGAAACTTTATACAACATGTTACGGTATTCTAAATGTTGCTGTGGCTCACAATTCAATATTGCCAACCGTACGACCTTGACCATACATATACGATAATGTTCATTGCCATATGATGTTTCATCCGAATCCTAGATTGTACGCCAAATATACGATCCTGCCAGACATCAATGTGTATAAGTGATAAACGCAAGCAATCCACTGAATAAAATGCAAAGATGTGAGAAAGTCTATATATTTTTTGCTTCTCAAAGTTGGAAATGCGCATTTTTCGTGAGTGAATCAATTGTTATTAACGTTACAAATAAGCTGGTGAGCTTTCAAGAAGGAAACCAATCCGTCCACGAAATCTTCGTGTACTAGAACGAAGAGAAATCCTTTCATGTTTACTCAGCAGTCGACTAAAATTTTATTTGTATTCTTTGTTTGTTAATATTATAAGTTATCATCATATTCATACTTTTATCAAAATAATTTATTAATCTTTAAACATTTTTACAACTGCTGTATTTTTTGGTGTTTAGAGTACCCTTAAATACTTATCCTATTGTACATTTCAAAGGTATTCTTGCAAGAAATGGTTCCACATGATCCTGTTTGATTAAATTACGAGTACGATCTAAATGAGACCGGCGTGCGATCCTCTTGGCAATATTGTCACTGCTGGACCAAGAGTTACTTTTCAAAGAAAATAATATAATCGTAAACACATTCTAACGTAACTTACATTTCGACGTTTTCGAGAAAAAGGTTAATCATCATTTGAATGGGAAGAAGAGATAAAAAGGAGGAGGATTGATTGATATGAAGTGCAATTTGATGCCACAACATGAGACTATTGTTAGTGAGATACATGAATGGTTGGTATTTTCTCCATTGCAGCTCGGGGGAATGAATAATAGACAATTGGATCGCTGTTGGTAACAATAGGTTGACTGTGTATATAATAGAGTGATGAAATAAGACTGGGTTTCGATGCTGCAGGCTATAATTATAGGTTTGTCTGGTGGTTCGACATAAGGTTGTTTATGTCCTGAGCCTTAGATGTCTAAAGGCCATAAATAAATTCAAATTCATAATTCAAATAAGATTCTGTATGCCTGTAAACAGAAGTGAAAAGGCAGCCGTGAAAGAGCTCTTTAAAATCCATAATCAATAACTTGTTGCATAGTACATAAGAACTTGAGGGTATTTCCTTTAATTACGTGCCAATGCACTTAATATAAATGTCTTATTTTTGCAGTGGATGTAAGAAAGGAAAACATCCGTATCCTTTATATTGCGATTGATAATTTTTTGCTCAAACATGTCCAATATGTACTTGTAAAACTTTATTTTTCTTTATGGGCCAGTCTAGTAACTTTGGACTTCGGCCCGCCTTGATTCGCCTTTAACTGTTAAAATTCACACCCATGTTCATGTCGGGACTCGAACTCGGGACCTTCGAGCCGACGGCCTACCACCGCAGACCGCTCGGCCATCCGGACGGCTCCAAAATGTACTCGTTCTAATATTTTGAGTCTATATTAGAGAGATAAAGAAACAGGGGGTAACGTAATATTGATAATTTAAGTTGCGTCTAACGATTTACAGATTAAAAGTTGTAAAGATTTTCCTTGGGATAAGACTTTTGGGTGAACGTTTACAATTTTGAGGATATTTGAGTGTATTATTATCTGCATTTTTCGTTATTTTTTTCAATGTCAATCTTTGTTATGCATTTATGTTTAGAATTTTTATCACGGCAATTTAACACAATGAAATTGAAGCATCGATTTTTTTTGTTTTGTTTTGAATGGAGTAATATATAAGTCTTCTTAGTAAAGGGGAAAAGATACGATTTATTACATCTTGTATGACGATAATCGTTTTCTGCCCTCAACATTATTTAGGTTCTCAGTAAGAGAATGGTTGTCATGATTTGATTTCATGAGTACTTGAAGAAAGTGTTAGTAATACATTAAATATTTGGAACTTAAAAAAAAGGGGGTTGAAATGTTGTGCATTATCTCAGATAAGTTTGTGAAATATCTTCCCAACCTGCATTAAATTAATTGAAGATTATGAAAGAATAATGTTCTTAAGCCTTAACAAAACCTGTTATCTTCCACAATTATGCGCAGATATTTTCATTTACTGTTTAATTTTGTAAACAAGAATTATAGTTGGAAATATAAAATCTATCTCTTTACATTCTAGATGATGATCATACAAGACAATTGAGCTCTAGATGGACTGTTCATGTCTTTACAAATTGATGTGTGTACTGTACAAAAAAATAAATCGTCATACATTTCCTCGGGTTCGTAGATATGTAAGTTAAGAGAAGGAACATAACAAGAATATTAAAAGTTTTCCGTATTAAAAGTTATTAAAATCTCTTCAACCATTGAATGAGAGTAGAAAGTTTTAATTCATAAGTTGAAAAATGCATCATAAAATACAATCAATTGAAGAGCCGAAACTACAGTAGACACATTTGGAAAGAAACATGATTCCAATATAACGATGATTGATAAGCAGTAAAACAAAGAATCTATAATTTGAGAATCATGTGCTCAGTGCGACTGAGAAATAGAGTTAAGGAAGAAAAATATTAACTCCCTTGTGACTAAATGCAAATATCTTGATATTTAATAAAGTAAGCATTTAAATAACAGTTGTTTCTGTTCAAATTTATGTTCTCTTAGAAAAAAGTCTCTCAATATTTTGTTTTGGCCATGAAACACTTTTCATTCTAGGAAATACATACGGAACACTCATAGTCAGATTTAAGAAATATTGTAAAGGCGTATAATAAATGTTGCAATTCTAAAAGAAAAAAAATGATTGCAAATGTTGATTTCATAAGTCAAGAGAAATTGACGAATAATGAATGTACATTTCGTCTAAAATTAATAAAATAAATGCTTACTCAATTTTTATACCTTTTATTGTAATTATGTTCTACCACTTTACAAATAAAGAAATGTTTTCAGTTTACGTAATCGTAGAGTAATGTTTTGACATCTTTTCACTCACAGTTCACTGTATTACGTCACAAAAAGGTAACAGAGTGGAAAAAAAATATTAAACTAACACGAGACAAAGATATTGAACTCGTATTTCCAAAGAAATTTTCAGACACTTAAGAGATCGAGAATGGCAAATCACAAGTTAATTATAAGCGACACTACTATTATTTTAATGGTAATATCATGATCGAGAGGTGCACTCGCCTTTACGTTAAACTATATTTTCGTACTGGAAACAACATTACTCTTTACACAAAACAGTTGTGCATGCTGTTGTTATTATCTTCTTGTTCCCATGATGCTCCTGTCTAACAATATTGCCAGGTCTAATCTGAAATATATGTGAACTAATAAGCGTAACAGAGGAGAAAGTAACAGAGTGGACATTTTACAGGGACATTGAAAAACATTTTATAATTTATTTACAAAAAAGGCTCTGGATTTGTAAGCATTTCTATTGTAAAAGACATATGTTTGTAGAATTTTCTGTTTCTCGTAAAAAAAAAACATTAATTATGAACTCTCGTGGAGCTAGGGACACAGGATGTTTACACTTTTGGCTCGATTAAAATCTTATTATGTAAAGGATATATAATATATAAGAACATTTGGTGCTGCGATATTATCAACGACTCCCATATTTCATTTTCACGATATTTCCAGTTACTGAAGTTTATCTGTCTTTAAGTTGTAGGCCGTTAAAGTCCAGGGACATCAAGTGTACAAGACATTTGACATTTTTCTGTAACATATACTCTGTTTTGAGTAGTATAGAAAAGCTTAACTTGAGCTTTCTTACAATGTCAAAGTTGCTTGAATTCTTTGGCTTCTGGGCTTATCAAATATGATCGCAACTACAGTTCGGGACTGGTGACTGGCCTCAATTCAATATTCAAAATTGAATCAGATCTTCTTTTCCGATATAAAGAAGAAACCTTCATGTCGTAACGTTACCAAGACAGTGGTGTGCTCCAAATCAGTTAACAAAGCTATAAAATTCCTCCACAAGTCACTAAATGCAAAAGAAAAACACCCACAGTCGCATAGCAATTGAACAATGGTGCATCATCCTTATTGTCTACAGTGGTAACTATAAGAAAATAAAATTACTGTTATGGAGTCATGCTTAAATTAGAATCATATTTTCGTTTTATTGATTTTTTTTTCGCGAACAAGTATAAAAATTTAACAAAGGCATCGCGCGATGCTTGTGAGCCCCCAACTCCGACCAAGCCCTCTAGCACACCCATGCCCCTGTACTAACAAACACCTACTTAGGACTAGCAAAACACTTTGGGTAACACTGCATCAACAGGTGTTGTCACCTGAAACATTATTATTGTTTGCAATCTCAACAAATGACAGAATACTTTGACTCTTAGCCGCCACTTCCCCCCAATCTCATACGTTTCTATGGACTGTTGTATTTGAGTAATGAAAACACGCATATCTCGGAAAAGGAATAAAGAGGCTTCTGAAATGCGCACCGAAGTGAATATAGAATATAGTGTACGAATAGAAAGTTACAGAGGGAGGGAGATCAGGGGAAACCTGTTGATGGTCTGAGAGAAAGAGAGAGGGAAACTTATTGGCACAGTACATATGTGTAAATTATCTATATTGAAGCATACAATGAAATTAGATGTATGCGTGTACTATTTGTAAGAATAGAGGAAGACAATAGATAAATATCGTAGGAAAAGAAACAGACGAAATCTGAATTAACGACTATAATCAGTTAATCACTTTAAGGTTAGGAAAGTGACCCTTCGGTTTGAAGTACAGAATTTTCGATTACTCTTCTTGACTAGATGCTACATCAGTGTGAGAAAATCGTGGGGGTTACGGAGGTTTCCCCTCCGCTGAAGGCTTTGAAGCTAATTTCCTCTCCACTCGCTGTCCATGGCCCAACCATCCTCACCTGGATATCCCCTAGATTTGTCACTTGTACGAATGTTGTTAACGTTACCATGAAGATCTTACAGCTGCCTCCCTCATTTCTCTCCACAGAACCGTGCTGCCGAGATACGTCACTACCCAGTTCCGTAAATCTTAAAGTATTATGACACCCACCCCCTCAAAAGAAAATAAAGAAAGTTTCTATAGAAAGAACACTGGAAGTTTCTATATTCACTGAACTGTTCACATTTGTAACTGATAATAAGTGTCTCATTATAGACAAACTAATTAAAATCAAAGGTCCGCCAATATTGATAGACCTGTAATGATGATAATGTTTCCTTAGAAGTTCTAAAGAAGACAAAACTATATTAAATCTCAGTATATAACATGAACCAATATAGAACGGAAGTTCAGCTATATGCATAGTTTGTTTTGCAAATCTTACTAGGTTTGTTCTGGGGTTCGTAAAGGGAGATTCAACCAGAAATTTATGGTCTTTAGATATCAATGGCTCAAGTCGGGACAGGGTTGGGGAAATAATGCAGGAAACAGTTGAAGATACTACCACGGTATTTGCATGGTGTGATTGAAGAAAATCCCTGGAGTAACGTCAGTGGCAGTGATAGTTGCTCATATCAAACACAGGACCTCCAGATTGCGAAGTCAACTCAGCTTTGTATATGATATGCATTGTGAGCTGGAGTATACCAATACTCATTTTACCATGTACTGAATGCATTGAAATTAATTTCCTTTTTTGACTACTAACTAGGAAATTCATTGTAAATATTAAATAAATAACTAACATAATCCTATCATAATTTATATTATTGTAACCATTTAACTAATTATTGTCACATTGCTATCATTCCTTATACAGTATAAATAAAACTCTTGATCATTTATTGATTTCAAATTTATAGTTCGTCTAGGACAAGTTAACAAATCTTTAGCCAGCGCGGCACGTGTATCCCGGGACCTGATCTTTTTCAGCCCTGAGAACCTAAAAATAACATATACTATAAGAACATAGAAGATACTATTTGAATACTATTCAATTTAGTAATAATTACAGGGTTTCATACTTAAGTTTTCATTGAACAGTGATATTCTTATATTTCGTAAAATCACTATTCGTAGCTATTTTCAACCGCCGCAATTTTGACTTTTAATACGTATTGAAATCAGATTCTCTATGTCAGGAAACAGAGATCTCTTGCTGTCTTGAATGTAGCGAAATGTGCTATATTGTGAATTTCCAATCGCTGTTTAGAAAAGCCCACTACTAGACGGGGGTTTGTACATGGCATTCCTATTGGTGGTCGACGTGAGATCCGATCTCTGGAGTTCAGGTGAACCATGGCGTCTGGGTAGTTACTCACAGCTTTCTGCTGTTTGTAAGTTCAGATCTTTGGGTGTGGTACGTGTGGACCTCTCTACCACATCCTATAAGTGCTCGATGGATCCGTATCGGGCTAACGTAGTAGTCATTTAAATTGTCGAAACTGTCCAGAGCTCTCCTCGAAAACGTTAATAATAATTTTGGTCGATGGCATAAAGTTCATAAGGGACTGCAAACGATCACCAAGCAAACAAACGTAAACGCACGCAGTTTGCGACGTGGTTGGGAGGACTAGTGGACTCCACGCATACCATTTGAAAGCACTCTACATCAGTACGAGGCGCCTTAACCACATTTACTGATCCTATTTACGTATTCACAAACCAGGAACTGTTATCCTGTGTCATGGGCCAATCTTATGGTCCTATAACCAATCAAAACAAAGGTAAGCAAAACTTTCCTGCTTCAAGTGTGGATAAGATTTGAGTAGCGTCGATTGTCTGTTCCCAAAACAATAATATTCATTCGCTGTTATTCACTGATTATTAAGCACTCGTGAACGATCATGGTTCGTAGTGAGTATTGAAGTCTTTCTTGCGGTATTTCTTATATAAACGCCGTTGATCAACTAGTTTTGAATGCCATCATAATTTCGGAGATACCTTTGTCCTATTCATCTCGCACCCAGTACCATGTACAGATCAAACTCCGATGATTGGTGCCGCCTTACCATGATCAGACTGTCTTATATTTTACCTGAGTCACGAGGTAACACCTAAGAACATTTAATATCTTGGCATTCGCGTCTTTGACCTGGAATATAAATGGACAAGGGAACAGAAGAAGCGTCTATCGAAGGAGCGCCATTAAAAGTTTGGGAACCTATGCCATAGCAGATGTAAAATAAATATATAACTAATAGGCTTTTGCTCGTTCGGTCATCAGTTTTCCTCTTACTGATTATTTGTTCAAACTCTCGCCGAGGTTTCCCTAAATAGGCTCTGTATATACATAGTGCAAAAAGAAAATAGTGATTGCTCTCCCGCGGTTAAAGATCAAAGGGTTCCTTTGCCCAGAGAAACATGTATATTCTGCAATCAGAGAGAAAACTAATTTCTGCTGTGAACTGAACTGAAAACTCGAAGAGGAACATAAATCAGGAATGAATGAATGCTGACATCATAGAATGAAACATTAACAAAAAAATTTTTACTAATTTTAATCCTTCTTACCCTTTTTTTAAACATATAGTATACTTCTTTATACGGTAGTACTAATTTATGGATCATTGTGACCTAATTGTCACTATTTCTAACTACAGAAAACTAGATAATGCTGAAAATAACATACAACATAAAATTTAAATCAATACTATATAGAGAGAATTTTGTTTCTCCATATCCTATTAAATAAGTTTAAAATACTCTTCCATAAGCCTGGACTTCAGGTATTTACCCGGATCGTTCAAAATCGTTCTGTTAGATTTTAGCTAACAAATGAGTTATTTTACGTATTGTACACATCTTTTTTGTTTGAGTTACAGCTGAAGAACTAGTAACTGTTCATCCGAAGAATTAATAAAAAAAATAATTAAAAAAGGATTTAAAAAATACGCTTTACTAAGATACACTAAAACGTAATGAATCGGAAAGTAAAAGCCTGGGTGCTCTTAGATAATATGATTTTATGATAAGGTAAGCAAGAGCGCCCACGCTTTTATTTTCCGATTCATAAAATTAATTCATTTTTTTTTACTTTTAGTGCTTCTTAATAAAGTGTATCTTTCTAAAAAAATCCTTTCTTAATTATTTTTTTCTGTATAATAGATGAATATTAAACTCCCTGCGAGATCAGCAACCCAAAGTTCACACAATAGATGCGGCGTTGCGCGCATTTAAGGATAATTTTCAATTAATTAATTACAGTTAACTGGATCATTCTGTCGTATATCTAATGATTGAAAATTGTATTATGATCGGAAGCAAGCAAGTTTACAACGTTTCAAAGAAATCGGATGATGGGAAGTGGGTTGAAAATCAATTACAAGATTTGTACCAGAAAAACAGAGCAAGTTAATATAAAGCGTATAATATATAATAATTCGCGACAGAAAATCATCTTTCGCTCGCGGGAAAAGATACATACAGTCCTGCACCATGTCATGAAATCTCTTCTGCGAAAATCACATTGCTTGCCATCTAGCGTTATGTACGGAAACTAAACAAATAAACCGCCCTCTGATGCTGTTCGCCTGAACTAAATCTGTTTTGCAAAGTTGAGAAACATGCGTTTATCTCAACGAAAAAATTAAATAAGGAAAAGACATGCTTTAGAAACGAATGCTGATTTATAACGAAACAAATTTAACGAGACCTCACGAGAACAGTTTTTCAATTGAAAAGCAAAAAATTGAAACAAAGTTTCCCCATATTAAATCGGTATACTAATGAAAACCACAGTGACAAAAGTCGGATTGCCATTCGAAGCTTATGAGCCTCAAAGTACAGGCTAACGAACACCCTTTCTGTAAAAAGGGAGTAGATTCTTCTATAATAAAATACATGGTCGTGAAGAGAAGCGAAATCTAATAGTCGGCCAAATTCTATGTTTGCAATATACCATTATTGGTAAATAACTTATGCCAGCCATGTCAGCCTTTAACTCGCCATGAGCAAATATTTAGTGGCATTTTACATAAAGGACCATTCGAACTACTGCTGTTATATTCAAATATTTGGTGTGACGTGGAAATCCATCACTGCCCCACTTTGTAGAGTGTCGTGGAGAGACAAGAATCTTCTCTACATTTGTCTTAGCTTTTAATTAACTCAATTTATCATTTCGAGGGTGAGCAAAAGTCTGTGACTTGATGACTCTCTTCCGGAAAATGTGATGAGAACGACAGTTGGCAGGCCTTAATCTAGATACCATCACGTCGTTTACCTAAAGAAATTGAGAAAATCTCGGAAAACTGCAGAGGAACTTCTGTCAGAAACAACAAGATTGAAAATTACGCGTTTACGTAGTACCGAGCCGAAGTCTGACTCCGTATTATATAGACCTCGAGATGAATGTTTTGTTAATTTTGTCATATATACTCCCGATTATGAAAAGTACATCTATGTTAATTAATAAGGGCCCAGGGCACTAAAATTCAAAAGAATGAAAATACAATATTCTATTGCATAGTAATATATTTATCTTCTACAATAAAAAAAATTACCACGGGGAAGATAATATTTCTTGGAGCGAAATATCAACATCATTTATATTCCGGACATAGCTTCATATTAATCTCTCTCTCCTTGTCTGTCTGTCAATCTCTCTCTCTCTCTCTCTCTCTCTCTCTCTCTCTCTCTCTCTATATATATATATATATATATATATATATATATATACAGTCATATACACACACTCGCTCTCTCTCTGCTCTTCTCTCTCCGCTTTTGCTGAGTTTTCCTTACTTTGTTGTAATTCGAACAAAATATATTAAGTCATCATTTCTCTTGGGAAAACTCTTGACATAAACATTTATTACTTCTATCAAACGGAAAATTCTAAACTTCTATTTGCATCGCTGCAAGGGTAGATTATAATTACAAACACATGGGACTGTATTTTTCAAAATGGTCTTAAGGGAATTTAGAACAATTAGAGGACGTAAAATTATTTTCCAATCTCTTATTTTTTTTATTTTTCCTGTTGTCATTACCATTACCTACAATATATATTAATGAAAAAGGAGAAGTCAGCCTTTCCTGAAAAGGGATCATGACATACAAGAGAATTATAATTAAGTACAGTACATTTATTTTTCGTGATATCATAAATTTGTAATTTAAGATATCACTTCAAGACGTTAATTTTCTTGTCATCTGGGAACTGATTGAACTCTGCAGCAGGATTCCCCCCCCCCACCTCCCGCACCAAACAATAATCCAGGGAAACACTGTCTGGGTTGATTAATTTTGGTCAAAAATAGTTTAGACTGGAAGTGGACAAATTTCATACGAGTGTATAAAAGGTGTATGATGAATCTGTGTTATAATATTGCACTGGACTTCCTAGTGTCCCTTTTGCCTTAAATTCAGATTGCTAAAGTTGTGTTTTATTGTTATTACTGAATTTTGTTTGAGAATAAAAAAGCAAGATTATCATTTTGTTAAGTCTGGTCTGAAGTCATTGGATTATATCTTAGTCTTCGTAGTATCCGTGGTAGATTAGATGTAAATGTAGTTGATATGTGTCTCTCGTTCCGCTAAAGTTTTAATATTATTTTGTGAACTGTAAAAGTTCCTTTAGTGTGATACGGTGTCTCAAAATCTTGTGATTTAGGTTGGTATGAAAATTGAGTTGTGTAAATTTTTTGTCTTGTGCAGAGTTTATATATCTTATGTTCCTCTCCTGAAAGTAATTGTCCATACGTGTAATGGGTACGTCAGTATAAAGAGTTTGCTTGTCATCCTTCCACATTCTCCTGGAAGTCCGTAGCCAATATCTTTCAAATTTCAGTAGTAAGTCAATATTTATGCCTGAATGAAAACGTTCATGCCCGTATACAATTATAGATCTCAGAATCGACAAATATATCCTATATTTGATCTTCAAAGACATGTTTGAAAGAAGAATTGTTGTAAGAAGTGAAAATATTTGCAGTCCCTTCTTATGCCTTTCGTTTATGTGACTTTTAAAATTTAGCCTTTGGTCTAAGGTGCAGCCGAGATATTTTGCAGATTTAGTTGGTTTGATCCTTATGTTGTTAATAGATTTAATATTGTCCTCCTTATTTTTCCTATTTTCACGTCCTTTTGGGTAAAACATTATGAACTGAGTTTTCTTTTCATTGAGAATTAATTTCCAAATTTTACACCATTTAGTGAACTGTTTAGCTGCTTTTTGTAGGTTATTAATGGCCACTCAAGCAGTCTTGGCTGACGTCCAATATGGTGTATCGTCCGCAAATAATCCTGGTTGTATTGTGTTATTTCGAGGTGTTGGTGTGTCATTGACATATATAGAATAAACGATGGGACTCAAAGCTGCCCCCTGTGGAACCCCTCTTCTGATGTAAATATTTTCTGAAAAATCTTCACCGGATCTAATTTTTGTAGTTCTATCTGTCAGAAAGTTAGTGATCCATCTAATAATTGCAGAGATGGCGTTAGCTGTTACTGTGGTTACGGTAAAACTGCGCCCTTGGCGCCACTTGCTTGTTTTGACTGCTGATAACTATTTGCAACTCACAACCAGACAAGTTCCATGTCTTAGTGTAGTGTTTAATAGCGTTGAACATGGCGCAATTTGTACCTACAAACTACGATGTGCCGACAGCATTGATTTTTGGTTACCATTTGAAGAAAACTGCTGCAGAATCGCATAGCATATTTGTCGAAGCTTACGGTGATCATGCTCTTGGTAAGTCACAGTGCTATGCGTGGTTTACAAAATTTAAAAGTGACGATTGTGACGTGAGAAACGAAGAACGTGGAAGACCACCGAAAAAGTTTGCAGACATCGAATTGCAAGCTTTATTGGATGAGGGCAAGGGTTCCGATCCCGGGTGGGGTGTGGTGGGGCTTTGGGGGCCCTGGTCCCCAAAGTTGAAGTGAGCTCCCCTAATGGGGGGGGGGGGGCAAATGATCAGGTGAAGTCGGTTCTCCTATTTCTACAGTACATGGTCATTCGTTTTCTCCTTCTACTAAGCTTATCTCCATTTGGAAAATCTATTTCATTGATAAACTCCTCCCTGAAACTTGTGTGCTACAGTACTTATATAAATTACATCACCTATAATACCTCTCACCTGACTAAAGGAGTTAATTCGTGCATTGCTTGTGTTGTTTATGGAGTTTCGTGCATAACATCGATAAAGCCCATTTAGTAAAAAAATAAAAAAAGAAATTAAAAAAAAAAGTATTTTCAGTCGTTTATCCCTCGGAACGCCAAGATAGGGAATATCGGGTCAAAAATGACCCATTCAATTAAAGTATTATTTTTGCCCATTAGTCATTAAATGGAAGAGTGAAATTCTGTGTACTCATTATACTGTCAGCAATGTAATCGCTTCATTTGCAAGAATCAGAATACAACAGATATGGTATGCTTTACATGTGAGAGTGAGAGTAGAAGGTAGTTTGATTTTGATAGTTTTATGTGTCGTACTTTATATGTGTAAATAACTAAGACTCATGGTACCTTTATTGACATGCAGCCATGAAAGTGTTTGCAAGGTTAATATGCTGTATGTTTCATTATTTTGTAGTATGTACTTGAACAAATAAAATACAAAAAATAAATACAATACAATGCAATAAATACTATACAATGAATACACCCATACTCTAAAATACCTTGATTTTGAACAAATACTTTATTTCATATGAGAAATATACATGTGTCGAAAATGACTCATCTTGACGTTCCGTGAGATTAAATTATCTTGGCGTTCCGAGTTTTAAGGATCATTCATCGTGATTTTGTCATATACAAACATAATTTAAGAAAAATAAATATATACAAGAAAAATAAACGACAAGAAGAACTCACACAAAAGTAGGAGTAGACTTGCACTTGGAAAAATATATCCTTCAAACTGCTGTTTGGATGCAATTATTGTTTGCCGTTAATACCGTAATTTTGAGTTTATTATACAACATATAGATAGGGAAACTATATACAGCGGGAAAAAAGTATTTGGACAAGTTCAACAAAGAGGAAATCAGGCTATCACACGTAAAACATGGACCATTTCGAAATCTCTTGCCGTTTTATGATAATTTGGATACCTTAGATAAAATACTAAAGAAATAACTACCACTCGATACACCTGGAAGGTAACAGGCAACGAAAGAGTGACGACTACGCACATTCATCTCAAAAAACAGTATTTGGACAACCCAATACTACTCTCGAAATAAATGTTCTAGGTATCTTTTTGTCTACAAGTGAAGTAGCCAAATCTTTAGCACTAATTCTTTGAGTTTTGTTCACAGAACGAAGAATGTACGTTACATTCCGGGCTGTTAGTTTCCTTAGTTGACCAGAACGAATCCCCAATAATTATTCTGTTTTATGTTTCTTTATGATGTATCCAACGCTAGAGCATAGGTTTCCAACAAGCTTGGCAATATCTCAGTACATTTTGCCTTCCGCACGTAATTTGAAATTAAAGTGAGCAGTTCCAATGTTGTTCAACTCAATTTGTTCCCCATTCTGCTTCTTTATGCCTGACACGATACACCACGCAGAGAGCTCTTGTACACAAAAGGATTCCTAGAACATTTATTTCAAGAGAAGTATGATGTTGTCCAAGTGCATTTTTTGCCATGAATTTACGTAGTTATCACTCTTTCGTTGCCTATTACCTTGCAGGTGTATCGAGTAATAGTTATTTCTATACCATTCTATAAAATGTGTCCAAATTATCATAAAAGGGTAAGAGATTTCGAAATGTGCCACGTTTTGCGTGTGATACAGCCTATTTTATATCTTTGTTAAACTTGTCCAAAAAATTTTTTTCTCACTGTGGATGAGACAGAAGCTTCTTGAACCATGCTTGTCGAGATCGAGAACCGAGAATTAAAAAAAAAAGTCCTATAAAGCAGTAGCGCGGCGGAAGGGTGAGCCGGACAGAAAGAAAACCACATTTGGGAAAGCTGAATAACTCCTCTGCATAGACTAACATTAGTTTATGTTATTTCCTAAGTTTATTTTCTAGTAACAGAAGAGACGTTGTTCTTATTAGTTAGAACACAATATGCTTTAGTGAATTTTTTTAACGTTATACAAACATTCTTAAATTATGTAATAGGTAGGGCTGGGGAAGCGTTCATAATGACTATACGTATACTGTTATATGTATTTTTTAAAAATGAATATACAATATGTGGCAAAATCTGAATTGGATTTGTATCATATATTCCTTCTTAGACCCTCATCTGGAAGTAAAAAATATCTGAATGGGCCCCCCTAAAGTTACAGAGAAATCGGCGCCCTTGGATGAGGATGACGCTCAAACGCAATAAAAACTCGCGGATCAATGAAATGTGACACGAGAAGCAGTTTCCATACGTTTAAAAACCATGCGCAAGATTCAGAAGGTGAGAAAATGGTTCCACATGCATGACTGAAACAGCAGGAAAACCGAAAAACCACTTGCAAAATTCTGCTCGCCAGGTACAAAAGGAAATCATTTCTCCATCGAATTGTGACTGGTGACGAACAGTGGATCCATTTCGAGAATCCTAAGCGTAAAAGATCATGGATAACTCCAGGAGAACCGGCGATATACACTGCAAGACCAAATCGCTATGGACGGAAGACAATGCTTTGTGTTTGATGGAATCAGAAGGGAGTGATCTATTATGAGCTGCTGAAACCTGGCGAAACCGTTAATACCCAAAGTTACCGACAACAAATGATCGATTTGTAACAAGCTTTGCATGAAATACGACCAGAATATGACCAAAGACAACATAAGGTGATTGTGCTTCACGATAATGCACCCTCCCACACAGAAAAACCGGTCAAGGAAACGATTGAGACTTACTTCCGCATGCTGCTTACTCACCAGACTTGGCGCTTTCCGATTTTCACTTATTTGCATCCATGGGACACGCACTTGCTGACTAGTGCTTCAAATCTTACGAAAATGACTTGATGACTGGCTTGCAGCACAATAGGCACAGTTTTTATTTTTCTGGCATCTACACATTGCCCGAACGATGGCAGAAATGTATCGCTAGCGATGGCTAATACTTCGAGTAAAATACTTCTTAGCGTTGTCATCCAATCACTGTGTCTTTTCTGTACATAAATTCCGGTTTCATATTTACGCACCTGGTATAAATTAGTCCCTCGTGCCAAACAGTGTCGAATCCCAAACTGAGGTCCATAAAAATGGCAGCAGCTCTCCATCCCTTATTTAGAGCTATCTGTGTACCAGGTGTATGCATAAGTTTTTGCCGGTTTTTGTGGTAAAGAAAACACGTAATTTTCAAGGGAAGTTAATTCTGTTTTATTCAAAATATTGGCCATCGGGTTCTACACATTTCGCCCATCTTTCAGGTAATTGATGCATACTATGCCAGAAAAACTGCTTGACTTTTGCGGCAAACCACTTGTCGAGCCATTTTCCAACGTTTTCGTAATTGCTGATGCGAAGAGGTGATGCGTGCCCCATTGATGCCAAGAGGTGATAGTCAGATGGCGCCAGGTCTGGGGAGTACGGCGGGTGCGGAAGGATGTCCCATCCAAGCGATTTCAAGGTGTCTTCCACTGGGTTTGCTGTGTGAGACGGCGCACTGTCGTGTAACGCAATCACTTTGCCATGTCTTCGGGCCCATTCCGGTCGTCTTTCGATCAATGTGTGATTTAAATTAATCATCTGTTGGCGATAGCGTTGTGCATTAACGGTTTCGCCGGGCTTCAAGAGTTCATAATACACAATACAGCTCTGGTCATACAAGACACAAAGCATGGTCTTCTTGCCGAAGCGATTTGGCCTTGGTGTTGAAGGAGCGGCTTCTCCAGGTGAAAGCCACGATTTTGTCCGCTTCGGGTTTTCAAAATAAATCCATTTTTCGTCACCCGTCACAATTCGATACAAAAAGGATTTTCTTTCGTGGCGTTGAAGCAGCATTTCACAAGTGACTTTGCGATTTTCCATTTGACGTTCATTCAAATCGTGTGGGACCCATTTACCCAGTTTATTGATCTTCCCCAGTGCTCGTAAACGTCCGCTGATTGTTTCTTGTGACACATTTAATGCTTTTGCCAATTGCTGTTGAGTTTGAGTTGGGTCATCCTCCAATAACACCTGCAATTGCTCGTTTTCGCACTTTTGTGGTCTACCAGAGCGCGCACTGTCTTTCACATTGAAATCACCACTTTTAAATTGTCGAAACCATGTCTCACATGTTCTAATCGATGGAGCGTGTTCACCATTTGTTTCTTCAGCACACGATGAATTTCAACAGCCTTTTTCTTTAGATTAAATAAGGAAAGCAATGCGTGCCGCATATGTTCTTTTTCAGGCACAAACTTCGACATGATCACTGAACGATAAAACAAAGACGCTAATGTTTGGCGGACTCAACTTGTGTGTGTTTGTAGTTTAATGTCAGACGAACAAAATGACGTATGTGTCGTACTTTTCGCTGGCGCCATATCTTAGGTAAACCGGAAACTACTTATGTATACACCTGGTATCTGTCACAATTCTCATTAGCTGATCAACCGTTGACAAACTAGTTCTGAATCCTGCCTGTTTCTTTGTTAAAATATTAGAATCTTCGAAGTATAAATTAATTATTTTTTATATAGCTGTCTCACAGATTTTTGCAATTGTGCTTGTAAGTGTTATAGGTCTGTCTATAGCTGGCTGTTGAGAAATGGCTCTTGTTTGGTTTTGGAATAAAAATTGTAAATGCTGTTTTCTAATTATGTGGTATGAATCCTGTTTTGAGAGAGGTATTAAAAATCTGTGTGAGAATGTTGAATACTAAAGGTGGTGATTTCTGCAGTGCAACATATGGTACTTTGTCCGAACCCGGTGCTGTGTTTTTCTTTTTCCTAATAATTTTCATAATTTCCTCTTCCGTAATTTCATTCAGAAGAATGTTAATGTTACCAGTGTGATTGTCATTCCTGTCAAGTTCGGATATGTCCTGAAAATGATTTGTAAGAGATCTTATTTTTTGTGGCCGTTTTTTGCACATCTTTTTGAAATTTGTCATTGCCATCATTTGGGTCTATTTCTATTCTGTTTTTGAAGACTTTGTAAAATACATCCACAAAATTCTTGATGTTGTGAATTTGTTTATCATCTAATTTGCTGGGAAGCTGATGTTTCCTGTTCTTGCCTTTAGTTCTCGCAATGGCGTTCCCGAACTTTTAGGATTTTGTGTATAGTTATTGGCCAGACCATTAATGAATGTAGTAGCTTTTTGATCCCTGTAGTTTATAATTTTGTATTTTATTTATTTCTGCTAATTGTTTATCTGATGTTTAGTGTTTTCTGTAGTTTGCCTGTGAAAGAGTCTCGTTAACTATGCTTTATATCTAATCAAACAAAATATGTCCTGTGGAAGTTGCTCTGTATGTGGAATGAATTTGACTTTAGGTACTGTATTATTTAGTGCGTCTTGTAGTATACTAGTTAAAGATTTGTATGCATAATCGATGTCCTCCGGAGTTTTACCTGGAGTTTTTATTGTTGGTAATTTTTCTTCAATTTTGGATCTGTATTCTTCCCAATCAGTCCTCATGTAATTAGGATAGTTAGTGAAACAAAAGTAAACAAGAAAATTAAATTGCCTTCAACATGTTTTCGGATCTTCAGAAAGGACAGACAGGATTCATCTGGGGGAGTAGCTATTTTAGTAAATGAAACAAAAAATCGCAGCACATGAAATAGAACTCCCGACACGATTACAGAACCCATTAATTACTCCTCTATTAATTTCTATTCCATAACTTAAAGACTCTTTGCACATCCTAACCATATACTCAAGTCCTAGCTCCAATATGTTAGAAAGCTTGCCATTATTCACTCATTTAGACAAATATAGAAACCTAATTATATCTGCAGATATAAATTGTCAGCATAACATAATAGGAGATTATTTCAGTTTTGACTTCAATCATCATACATCAATATCGGCCCAACAAAATTCTTCAACAATATTGAAACGTCACCAGACAAAGTCATACTATCTCCTTCAATATTATATAAGGCTTTATGCATCATTATTTAATATAGAATTCAATAACTTTTATGTGCATGAGAATTAATATCTCAAGAATAATAACGCACGCAGAAACACACTTTGTATTATGATTTGTGTATATTCCACTTTTATTTACATGATAATCATTAGATAAGCGAAAATGCTACTATTTGGTTATATAACAGTATGTTTCTGGTTATTAAAAGCATACGTTTAATTGCATCACCAAGTGACCATTTGTAGCAACACCGGAAATTAACGACGCTGGCAGAAAAAATAAAGAGAAAAATATGTCACCTGTGATGAAATGTGGCTGTCAAGAGACTCTCGATAGCAAATGAACACGGGTGATACTTTTCTTCGATCACTTGTACAGAGACAAAGAGCGAGAGCGAGAGAGAGGGAGAGAGAGAGAGAGAGAGAGAGAGTATACGTGCATTTGCCTCCGTTTTCAACCTATTAAATATTGATTGTTTGGATGCAGAATAATCATGGCAAATACAGATAATGCTTTCATCTCATTTCCGCCCATTTAGCCGAGCAACAGACTCTGTTCATTAATCGATTTGTTGGTTTAAGTGTGAATAATTTGCACCTACCTCGTGGCCACTAATCAAGCTTTAGGTCATACAAGAAAACAAAAATACAAATATAAATAAAAATGAATCCTTTGTACACCAAATATGTCAGCGGATTCAGTAGAGCCCTGTATGTAAATTAACCCTGTTGTTATTTTCCTTTTTTCCCATCTGTAGGGCAAGATGGCGCCCTAACTGATTGTGCCAAATCCCTTTGTGGGGAAGGGGGGTTCAGCTCCAAATTCTCGAATGCACTCACGAACGTTATTTTTTAAAATAAAGGAGAAAAAATACATGCAGAACTGTACTTACAACCTCCCAATAATTTACAACACCCAAACGAGGAACATGGACGGAATCACCGAGCCCTACCCAAAGCAAGGAGAGAGAGAATCTGACTGATTCGGATTTTGGTTTATAGACCTAACTTTCTCTTCTGGTACTTTTGTACTATCTGCGCTGAGCCTTTGCTGCACGCTAGCTTCTAAAGGAAAGTAAGGAAAAAGAATTTGACTTCAGTTTGGAATTCAGGTTCTTCAATTTTACACGATTTTTGAAATCTGGTGGCGCTTCACCATTTCTTTATTCCATATTCTAATTTTATCATTCGATCTATAACCAAAGCTACAATTTCAACGAAAGTAGATTAAGAGAAACTGATTTCAGATTGTCGATTGTTTTGGATCATTTCACACTACAACATTTCTCCATGGCCTTTCTATATCATATGCACTTTTGTGAAATAGAGTACATTCCATTTGGATATCAATATTTCCATCTCTAATTTATATTTATTTTTTTCCCCTTCTCTTCCAATACCCATAGAAATATTATTATTTTTTTTTACTGAAACCTTTCTTAACGAAATTATCGGGGTTATAATAATTTCTAATTAGTGTTCAGTTTAATTAAATGCATTGAATTTAGGGTTCAGATTAACAGTAACATTCCAAATGATAACTAAGCGAAAATGAATGTTAAAGAACCATTAGTCCCCTTAAGTTTCTGGCGTTGGAGATTCTAATTTTGACGATTCAAAAAATCATAGAAATGTTTCAATTCAAGTTGTATTATAATAAACATAATTATTATTGAAATAATAAAAATCACAGATGAAGAAATAATTAGAATTATGTTACCAATGTTATAAAAAGTTTGCTAATATTTATTATTTTTCAGTTTTTTTTTTCCTTTTTTGAACGTTAAAAACGTACGTGTAGCTGCTCAATGTCTGGCGGGGGGTTAACTGATCTGTTCTATACAGACCGTCAGTAAAATTTGCTGGCATAGATTATAATTGCCTATATTGACTTATTTGCAATAGACATGTTGTGAGAGGTGGTTTGGTCGTGTGGAAGAAGCTTGAGTGTCTGTTAGTACGGCACAAAGTGTTTGACTCCAAAAAGTAGTGCTTTATTGTCCTGATTCACATTAGTGACCTATAATAGTGTGTGAGTATTATTGCGCAAGTGTTAGTGCTTATTACCTACGATGAAAATCAATACCAATAAGGTGTTAGAGGCTCTAGGACAGATTGAAATACGTTCTTCAACACGGAAAGTACATGAAGAAGAATGGGAGATTGCAAAGGAGTAAAAGATAAGATAAAATAAATTTTATGAGCAGTAACAGCATTGCAAGTAGTATTCTTAGTTTAATCACGAAACTTGAAAACGCTACCATCACTGAAATCCTAGATGATGAGTGGGTTACAATTTTTAGGGGAATTTTCTTTGGGTAAAATGAAGGGGTTGTTCGCAGGAAATTCCGATTGCTAAGCTATAGAGTGGAATTCCTAAAAGCTGCAGACACATCGATGTTTAATTCCTCTTAATGTTAGATTCTCGAGAAACATCGCTCAAAGGCATTTCGTAATAGAGGACTGTTGGGATTGTATGAAAAGTCTTGTTCTTTTGATCCTTCAAACTGGAAATTTATTGTTGTATGTGGCCACGCTGGTGGGTTTTCATTTTATGTGATTCCTTGAATCGCAAACATCGCATCATACAATAAAGAATTCCATCAGTTCGGACGAAATCTTGCTTGAATTCCTGAGTCAGGACGAAACATCCACATTTGGATACGTTCAGCATAACGAAATCTATCATTAAACTTATTTAGCAACAAATTTTAATTCACTAACAGGAGAGAACTGATTCCAGGGAAATTACTTGTAAACAGAGATATTGCAATGAACATACATTAGTAGACTACACGATATAATGTGCAAGCAACTCATGGTTAACATTAAATTCGTTACAACCAAATTGTTGTTTTACAATTACATCAAGTAAGGCCAAATTACTTTTAACAAGTTTCAGAGAATGGGTTCTTCATTGTTCATTTTAGGTGTGCTTTGCATTTAATCCTGTGTTCACTATCTTGATACGTATTACAAATTGAAATCCAAATGCGAAAACGTAAATTAAATGATGAAACATGCTGTAGAATATGTTTAAAAAAGTAGCATTAAAAGGGGGAGTAAAGGGAAATATGGGCAGAGTGTAGAAAAAATGGGATAAAGGTCCCACAAAAAAAAAAGTGCTGACAAAATGTCTGTTTTCAACTGGAGGCAACATTTCACAGGCTGGTTTCTTTCAGAAACCTCAAATTTTCCCTAGAAGAAAAAAGTGCGCACCTAGAAATCTTTTACCTGATGATGAGGAATTAGTCCAAGGATGTGACTGAAACAGACCGGTTTATGAGCCTTTCAGTGACGATGTGGCTAACGTTTGTGTCGCATTTGATTATTTCGAAAAAAAAGGTAATTGAAGCCAGAAACAGAAGATGGTCGTTGAAGACAATCTTACACCACTTTAAAAGACTAATGAATAGATACTATTTATCGCGATATCAGATATATTTTGATCAAGAACGAACAAACCGTTAGAAACTGAAGATCGTAGCGGGGTGTGAGTGACCAAAGTTTCAAGAGACAAGAATTAATCTGATATTGATATCAGGCGATGGGTATGTACAAAATCAAAAGAACTTGGGTAAACTAATTTGAAATTTGGATGAAACTGGGTTTGGAATTTCAAGACATCTCACAAAATTGTTAGTCGTAAGTTGACACGCTTTGTGACGTACAAAAGTACTCAGTCAGAAGAAGAGATGAGTATTCTGGGATCCCATCTAGTATTGCATTCAAAAGATTGTCCAAAAATATACTCCAGCTCAAATTCTAAATACCGACCAATCTGGATTCAATTATGAGATTCACAGGGATCGCATATGCTGTTTCTTTCGATCATGATTTCGGGGACCTTTGCGCCCGGGAATTTTCAACCGCCCACCACAAAATAATTAGTCGTAACACATGTATTACTCTTATGCACACTGAAATACGTAGATAATAGCACATTCTATAAAGATTCTTTATGTTAGTTTGAGGTTAACTAAGGAAGTACGTCATATTGTTAATATATATTTTAGTACATTGAAATCAATATACATTATTTATAAATTTCGTGAGCCCCCACGAACCTCCCGAATGATATCTGAAAGAAGCACTGATTAACTAACATGGGTGAAAGAGACAAAATAGTTGCTGTAGAATCAGTTAGACTATCAGACAGACTCCCAATTTTGAGGAAATAATCCACTTCACCCGATAAAGACATTTCGGGGGTCATTGTATTAAAATGTTTTGTCCAAGTTACAAAAAATGGGAACCCGGAAATCAATGTTGGTAGCTTTCGAAGTATTTTGAGGGAAATTGTTCTGAAAGGGAAACTTGAAACAGGCGGAAGCCTTCATGCTAGCAACGCTGGTGCTTTTCCTAATTATCAGGACACCTCGTTAGTAAGCTCTTGAAACAGAGATAAGAACGGTATATCATGCGTGCCCATTTGCTCGATATTTAGAAGAAGAAAAAGAAGAAACCATTAAAATTACGGGAAAGTAAGATGTTTTCCTAATTGGCAGGCAGTAGGCAGCACTTACACTTACCGTACACCTACGAAAACATTCCAGCGTATACACTAGGTGTTCGCGAAAAACATATGCAACAATCAGAAAATTTGGTGCCATGTAACATAAAAAAAACAGAAACCAAACATTGGCTTGAGGAACATTGCTTTTACTTTGGGTTAATGAGGAAAATGTCCCTCCCCCCTGGCTTTTTCCCGCTTCGACTACGACTATACAAGTGAAACTTTGTCATCCCGTCTGTTCTTTACTCACAACAATTGTGACCAAATATGAGCAGCTTTGAGCAATTATCGGTGGATCTATGGCATTTATCTATTAGATATATTACAGTCCTTCGGTGGTCGTCATTTTGTGAATAAATTACACAGTAAAAATATGCGCCCTCTTCCTTTACTCTTCTACCCGGAGAACCCGTACAGACAGTATATTACCACTTACGTTTGCTCTTTCTTGTTATATTATACAGTTTTGTTTCATTGTAATATGAGACTTGCGACCTGGAACCCTGTCCTTCCGTTCACTCCAGATTTCTAAATCCTATTTTTCTTTTAACACCTAATAACGGAGTTATTTCATCTTCATTTTGTAGTTCTATGAGTGGACCAGCGTGTGTGATTCTGGTTTTGTTCAAGCGATATGCAGGTATTCCCGGTTAACTTTGCTATTTTGTCCAGTAAAGTTTTTTGTGCTCATGTGTTTGTGACCATAGACTCATATATGTGTATTAACTCTTCTCAGAGTCTGAGGTTTTAACTTTTTATTACATAATTTTATTTTTCTGTTTCCGGTATTCCGGTTTGTGTGAATCACGATTTCAGCTGTCTTGTGGTAGTGACTGTAGTTATTATTTTAGTATTCTAAATTTGTCTTTACGCAGTGACAATTTGTGTTAGTGGTCAGCCAGCCATGTTCTGACCAGACTCTTAGCTGCTTGCCCTGCAACATGTTCGATTGGTTACATCTCTTTCCATTTTCCCCATTGCCTGTTCGGTTGGTCTCCCACTTGAGGAAGTTGCCCTGGTTTCTGGACGGATCATATTTGTTTTAAGATTTATAACTTTCTTTCATACATACTCCATATGCCAACATTCATGTTCTTTCATGTATTTCAAAGGGTGATTATACACTTTTCATGAAGCAACTTAATATTCAATAATTTGCAAACGATTTTATTCAATAACCAGTGAATTTTTGCGAAAAGTTTACACACATTTCAAGTATTACTTTCATCTATTTTTATTTGAAAAAACTAACTTGGATCCAATATGGGGGACGGTGTGTGTAATGTGTGTCCGGGAAGCAGCACCTGATACAATTTGCTTTGCATATACCCACATTCATGTCTGGTTCTATATAAAGTAAGTAAAATCAATTTTCTGTCCCAGCGTAATAGTAGTTTACAATAGCATTCCGGATGTATGAAGGCTCATAAATATGCAAATTAACCGTTTGGGCCGCTAAAATTAGTACACTATACATTGAGTCTCCCAGAACTTTGCATTTCAATTAATTTTAAACAAAATCCCGGCGAGATACTTGGGAAATGTTTGTTATACAATGAAGTATGCTATCACCGAAATGAGTCGGGCTGTATTTTGCCAGCAGAGATCTTTAAAGCGTCTTGACCAAGGTTGCCAGAATCACTTAATAATAATCTCTAATTAAATTACAAAATGTTGTTCACATCCTTGCACCTTTTACGTGAACAGAAGAAACAAAAAGTTTTACTACTTTGAGGTTTGCAAAAACTATGTAAGTAACACACTTCAATAGTTTCTGAATGATCTTTTCTTCTAACTTGGCAGCTAAAACTCAAACCCAGGGATTCCGCCAGGACTTTCAGTTTGGGGTGGTATAAAGTTAAAATTGCCATTTTCCATATCAAAGATTTGCTTTTATATAAAAAGGGTAAGAAAGCTAAAACTATCCTCTGTGCGATACGCACGCGCCGTAAACGGTGCATGGGGAATGTGGAGGTAGTTCTCAACATTTTCTTGGCCTACGTTACGAAGTGAGGTGGTGTGGTCAGCCCCACGTTCGACCGCCTCTACCTTCCCAACGTGCCCAGGAGTACTAAGGACACTCTGGTACTCATTTTGGTAGGAGGTTGAGTGCACCTTAGAGCGTCAGGCGTGGCAACACTGCGAGAAAAGGTTCAACCCGGGCCGCCCGATTCGTAGTCAGACGCGCTACCACCTGAGCCACGGTGGCTCTTTTTGCTTTTATATACTTAAAGTAACATAAAATAATAGCTGAGCAAAGCAATTACGTTTTATTTAAAAGCTAGAAACTTGTAACAGTTTTACCAACTAAGTAACAATTTGGCTTCATCTGACACACTAAACCACATAAATAACACAACTTCAAGTGAGGCAGCTATTTGTGCATCCCGATTGGCCCACTGCCAGCCAATCCAGTACTGACTATACGAAGTGAATTTATAATTAAAAATAATCACTTGTTCCCTCTCGCCCCTGTTCCTACTACATTTTAGTATACAATGCCAAAATTAGCTTGTCTTGTAGAAATTAATTTATAGGAGATACAAGAAAATTAAGTAAAAAGAAAGATGAAAAATAAATACATAACATAAATAAATACATGAAAAGAATATTTTCTACGTCTTACACCAAAAAGTACAATTTATATTACAAGTCTCCTTAATAACTTTTTCCACTGTTCATCAGTTATAAGTCACAAGTTCCGGTTCATCGCTTTTCCACCTTCCACTTCTATAAATCTTGCTTCTGTCCATTTTCTGACAGTCCTTCTATCTTGCTGTCCCAACGCTTTCACTTCACTCTAATCTACTAAATGTCCTGTGTCTTTTATATGTTTGTATATAGCATTTCTATCCCTCTTCAACCTAACATCATCTTTATGTTGTTTTATCCGCAATCTTAACATCTTTCCCGTTTCCCCACATAGCACAGTTCACAATCACTTCACTGGATTCTATAAATCCATCCATCATTCCTTTTTTCTCCATCATTCCCTTCTTCTCTCTTCGCTTTTCTTCTCTTCTCTCATTTCCAGTAGCATCTTGCTTCCTTTTCTGTACATTGAAATACCTCACATCTTCAACATTCTCTTTATCACTTCTCTCTCGTCTCCTATACCTCTTTCGTCTCCTATACCACAGTTTCTTCTCTTCTTCTCCATTGTCTCGTGTTCCGCTCTTTCTTCTCTTCCTTGTCTCTTGGTCTCTCCTCTCCTTCTGTACTTCATCCTCTTCTTATATATCCATTTGTTCTTAACTGTTGCTGAAAAACTTATATACCTTTCTCTGTTTTCTCTTTTTCACTGTTGACCTGCCTAATTCTTTCTTTCGTGTTGTATATAAAGTTTGTGTTCATCGAGCAATTCACTTCACTCCTAACATGACAATAGTTCCCGAACGCAGAACTTTCCCAGTTCTTTATCTTCAATTTATTTTATAAATTTCTCCAACCACAGATAACTGTCTCACTAGATATTCTATTGTTTAGGTGATTTAGTGTGTCTGATGAAGTCAAGTTATCAGTTAGTTGGTGAAACTGTTGCAGGTTTTGAGTATTTAAAAAAAAGTAAAACGTATTTGCTATCCTCAGCTATTATTTTATTTTATTTTAAAATTGGTATAAATTAAGTGGATTTTTGAACGGTTTCTATCGAAATTTGACTGTTAAAATATTTAAGTTGTGTTTACTCTCGAGAGTTTAGTGTGCTCTGGCAGAATCACTGTTGACACCTATAATCTACGTTTTGTGATCATTTGGCTTCACTGTTTAACTGTGAAGGTCCAAGATCTAACGTAATCAACAAATGAACTACATAGGACATTGCTCCACCTATTTTCTTAAACGACTCCGAGATGAGCTTTTAAGGGACTGACTGCAAGGTTGCACGAATCGAGGGTTGTTATGTTAACATAGAAGTCAGTTGATATATGGATAGTTAAATAATAATGTTATATTTAAAAAGAAATAGTTATACTTGCCTGTTTAGTTTATGTTTAGTGTAAAATATTTGAACAAATTTATTAACAATGCAATGAGATATGTGATGTTATGTTTATGTGTGCTGCCCGTAGTAGAAGTGTCGTTTGAATAGTGGAATATATAAATACATTTGTAAACGCCTGTTTGGATCACTTCCATTATACTCACTTCAGTTCATTTGAACGAATCACATTATTTCTATTCCGGTTCTATAGAATCGTTCAATCACGTAAGAATCGATGTAGTAAACAATGTTTTCGTTAAAATACATTTTTAGTATTTAAATTTTGTGGTTTCCATTGTTGTGTTTTCATCATGAATAAATTTATTTCGTTTCCTTATAACAATATAAATTTAAAAATATAACAATGAGAAATATTTAAATTCATAATTAACAATGATATAATCACATTCTAAACAATCTTCTTATTAGAAAAACTCATTAATTTGTGTTAACGGAAAAAGTCAGCGTTAGTTTTCGAGTGATTTAATATTTTATTCTTAAATATTGTAAGATGTTAGCAAATGTTAATGATACTATTAATCTATATCAGCAAAGGATTGCATCTCAAATGAAAATTCAAAAATCAGGAAGAAATGGATGTTTTTAGGAACACCTGATTTACCAAGTAGGTTTTTTTTTCAAAGTTATGTGAAAATGACGACCTTATAGCTACCTTGTAAGTTATATATTTCACAATAACTATAAAAGCGGTAGAAGTTGAGTTTAAGCGAGTACTCGGCAAAACTCGACTTTTCTATAATTATTGACCATGGGAACGTGGAGGTTAGGTAAAATTCTGTATCTTTACAGTATTTTTAAACAAACAAACAAAAGTGTAAAAATTCATAACCGTACCTAACCTCCACGTTAGCACGTTCACTAACTGAGGTACTCGGTTAAACTCGACTTCTACCGCAAACCGATCGATCAAATCGATCCTATTAACAAGTTCATTGATTTTTTAACTTTCCACTTTTCTTGGTGATTATCACATTAATCTACATTAGGAGCTCAATGTGTTGTTATTAATCATGTTACATGCTTTAAAAATATTCTTATCAATTTAATTTTATGTTTATTTTCTAATTATATTTTACATTAATTGGTTTTTAAACTAAATTCAGTTTAGTTAGGTGTGATAGCATATTAAGTTCAGATTACATTCAATAAAAATGCTTTCCAAGAAGGAACCGAAATCACCATCTAGTTCCAGTGATTCGATTCTAAAAATGAATCGAACCACTGGAAATGGATGGTGATTCCAGTTGCTCAGGGACCGAAGTGAATACAAAGGAGCAGCTCCATTTTGATTACACATAGATTAATATGTTCAGTATGTATTTAAATTATAGTTGGATCTGTTCCGTTATATTCACTTCGGTTCCTGACAAACCGGAATCACCATCCATTTTCAGTGGTTCGATTCATTTTCACACCCTGCGTAAGCCGTCGATACTAAAAGAAAAAGCAATTAAAAAAAACAGATTATGACAATTTCCGAACACGGACACAGTTTTATTTACAGGTTCTATTATTTTGTTAATTATATGGCAATTTAAATCAGCATATGTGAATATGAACTGATATAGCACCTTCTGACGTACATTATAGTCATCTTGCATGTCCTAATGTTGTGAAAAATAGATGAAATGTGTGCGTAAGACAAGACGGAAACTGAAAACAACAAAAATGAAATGAATTTACGTAGTTCTGGTCTTCTTTTCACGACGTGTGAGGAATTAAAATGTCAAGAAATTTGAAGAACAAGATGAACAGACAGAATACATGGGCATACGAAATGAGGGCACGAATAGAATTTTGATTTGCGGTCTCGTTAAGCAGCGAAGTTACATCTTGTTACTTTGAGGCTGTTTTGATGTTATTTCGCCTCACATGCATTATTCATGTATAATATAGCATATCGTTACATGACGAATCCAAGGATAACCATAAATGTATGAGACACAAAATGGTAGCATTTTATACAAAGAAACGTTAGACCTTAATGTATATATTCCTATATATATATATATACAACAGAATATGACAATACTATGCCATATACATTTCCTGTTATATATAAAAGAATTACCTCGAATTTAACGAAAGTAAATGAAGGGTACTTGTATCGATTGGCTTCTAGAGCAGACATATATAAAGACCTTTTGACAATATGAGCATTTGACCAGGATTGTAGTGGTGCCCAATAGAGTCGGGCGCTGCTGAGGTACTTTTATAGACGTCAGGGAACGCCATGCCTCTTCTTAATTTATTTTTCAACATACTTTTTTGTGGAAATTATTTAAGGAAACATTAAAGCATTAAAAATATACTAACTCGGGACGCACTCTTATACTACAGGAGTACTTAGCTTCCGCTATTATCGAGTTAAAAGCCACAATTTACGGAATATTGGCAGATTTTTATTGAATATAATCAAATTTGTTTCCTGAGTAGAGCTTTACTGTTGGCCCAGTGGCCCAATGGTAGAACGATAGCTTAACGTTCGGAAGGTTGTGGGTTCAATCCGAGCTACCGATCATCCTGACTGATATTTTTGAAGATTTTTTATCACTCACAACCGGGTAAATGACAGGATCGAACCCTCAACTTAGGCCCTTGCCGACAACTTACCGCAGCTCATTCTTTCCTTGATCACGGTCTGAACCATATATGCCTAAAGACCATAAATAAAATTCAAATTAAAACAAGTATGGCTGATTATTGCTGTAACTAGTGGCATTGTTGTAGTAGTGAAATCAAATAGTAAATTAAAATTCTACCCATGGGTCCTTTTTGCAGAGAACAGGGGTAAACTTAAGCAATGTGAGAGAAAACAGAGAAATAATGATTTTTTTCTTCTTAAAGGATGATCTCAAAATAAAAGATAATCTCCTAGAACTATATTTAACCTTATAAAAACTATTAGTCCTTTAAAGAAACCCACTACAATAAAAAGTAATGTCTAGAGTAGTAATTTAATACTATTTTAGTATTGTAGGTATGCATCTTAATACTACTGATTAAAATGCATAAAGGATTGAATTGTTATTAAGTTCATATACGAGCTGGTAAGCTTCTAAAGAAGAGACCTACAGTTTTTGATAATGTAGCTCCGAGCCACTCTGTTCAATGGACGCACCGTGAATAGAAGCCGCGACCAGGCACACAGAAAGCAAACACGCTAACCTCCATCCACACTGAGGTAAGTAAAACCCTGGAATGTTACAATTCACCTCAAGCTTCTCTTTCAGGAGTTGCTAGGGTTCGTAACCAGCTGTCGTCCATCTTCAGGATTTACAAGAGTTTCTCCTTAGTCATACAAATTAAATACCTTCGACTTAGGTTCTGGCCAGTCAAATAAATTCTCTGCAAGGGTTTATTTCAAAAGATTAAGAACTCAAGACGAAATGGTGGGCTCGAGTCTACTTAAATGAGACAAAGCTTTTAGTTTAAATATGAAACCAGAAGTGTTACTTTTAGGATAGACTTCAAATGTTTTTCTATTTATCTCCAATGCTTTAAACGTATATCTTTTTCAGTATATCTAACTTACTCCATGTCCTTTTTTCTGTATGTGTCGTTTATCTCACATGTATGAATCGACGCGTGAATATTTAAATAAAATTTAAATTAAGAGAGATCCGATTAGGATCAAACTAACTTTTAATAACCAAAACGTTGTGAGCAAGAACCGTGCATCCATATTTGTCGCAAAAAAGTATTCCTTGCTTGTAGACAGGAGCAGTAAACTAGAATGCTCGAGAGACTAGTGACTGTGTCTGTCTCAACAGTTGTGTTTGCTTAGCAAATATCCGAGCATCCCATTTTGGGAGAAGTAATTGATGCCCTCCATTAGTACTAAGAGGTCTGCCAAAGCATGATAAGACCCCCTCTCTCTCTCTTGAACAGCGAGGCATATATCTATCAATGAATTACGAAAACCCAACATATTCACATGTTTTTGTTAGTGTTGTATTGTTGTCTACTGGTCCAAATCTGCTATCTAAAGTGGTACAACTTCTGGAGACTAAAATAAAAATTTTAATGAGCAAGGCATTGAAACTTAACTACGAACACGAACATTCCATGTGTTTGTACTTGCTTTACAGTGCTCCATTAAAAGCACACCGCTTCACCATTAAGAGATAATAAATTGTTTTACGGCTTTAGCAGAACTTCATTCCCTCTCTCGCGAGCACTCGCGCTAGTTCGTTTAAAAACTGGAAAAACTATTTTCCATGGAAGATCTTGTGTAATGTTTGATTGGGCTCTAAATGAGGTGTCAAACCAATTTATAGGTTGTTGCTTTACTGTCTCAGAAAAGATTATAAGATGGCAGAAGCTGCGAGGTGTACGATTTCACCCATATTATAAAGATACTTTTTGACACTGTGAACGTTCTACAAAATGAAAACGATATAGACTGAGTGAAAATAAGATGGTCCAATTCGGTAAATGACAATAAACTGTGTTTAATATTATAATCGTGATAAGTGTTTTTCAGGCTATTTTCAAAATATTTATTTAAAGCTTAGAATTTTAACTATCATCTGAGTACACTGACTACACTTAAGCGGAATTGAAACGCTCATCACACAAAAATGATACAGGAATCGTCTGGAAAAGCGAAACGTAGAAATTACGATTTCCATCACTTCAAGTCAATCATTTCAGCGAAGGCCCCAGTAGTGTTGAAATCCGGAACTGACGGAAAGCACATACATATCATTTGAATCGTCTTGAGAAGTCAAACTTATAGAAATGGCGATTTCAGCCACTTCTGGTCACCTACTTCCGGCATGAACACAATGGTGCTGAAACGTGGTATACAGTGAAGCTCTCATCACATGTGTGATATACATATTTTTTGAATCGTCGAGATAATCCAAATTCTGAAGTACCAATTTAGAGCATTTCCGGTTAACCGCCTTCAGTACATATATAGTAGTACTGAAACCTGGCACGGGGGATTAAGCACTCATTTCAAATATATGATATACATACGAGTGTTTGAATCGTCTTGGCAAACCTAGCTCAGAGGTATGAATTTCGACCATTACCTATCTATCAATTCCGGCATAAAAACAGAAGTACCTACATTTGGTCCCATAGTCAATCTAACAACGATAATCAAATTGCAGACAGAGGTCAGGCTAATGAAAGTAAATAGTAACCACAATTTTTTGACTTTGTGGTATAGCTCCATTTCTTACTGAATGAATCAACTGATTTTCTTTAAACTGCCAATGGCAAAGTTTTGGATTCTAGGTTGAGTTGCTTAATTTCTTCAACAGATTAAGCCTATTTTAGCCTTTGGACGCTTTTTGGTAAAGGGTACTTACCCGGATAAGCTTAGAATAAAGTAAAATGGTAAGATACGTTATTGTAGAGGCCTAACGATACGACGTGTTGTAAATTAACAGTTCAAATATATTCGGATTTTGAGATGCTCTAGTTCGTCTTGTAGGGAATAAATATCACAATGACCCAAGGAATATTGAAGTTAAATACAAGTCTTCATATGCAGCACCATTTTGTGGGAGCATAAACTGTAGTTCGAAGTTTCATATTAATAGATCGCATAGTTCAGAAGCCATATAATAGCGTCCTTGAGTTGAATCAAATGCGTAATTCAAGTAGACAAAAAGGGGGGTACAAGAAAGAAGATCGAAATTACCCTTGCGGGATCGCACATTAAGGAAAATAGGAAAGGTGAGAATTTACACAAGTAAGAAAGGAATATATAAGATCGATGTAACTGAATTAGAAGTAGACATTTTCTACCGAATTTGCCATTTTTGTACACAAAAAAGAAAGAAAGTTTTCTCTAAGTCGAAGGTGATGAAGCAGCAAATTGGTGATGTGTTATTGGTTGTAAATGGCAGTGATTAATCTAAGTGATTGGTTGACGACAGTGAATCACGTTGTTTATTAATTTGAATCCTGGTTGTTGAACTGGGATTCAGTTGAGTCTATTCACGTACCTGTGTTTGCACATCACAATGATCCGTTCAAAGATGTTATTTCAAGGTCACGTGAGGTACATGGGTTAGTAAGATTGATCTGTTGCTGGTTTATCACGGATTAGAATGAGGATGCTTAAAAGAGGTTGCTTGGAAGAACAAAAGCATATATGAATCCCAAAAGAGTAAACGGGGATAATACATATTTGCTTAACAAGGATTTTGTAATGCTGTCTAAACCTGAATGGAGAGCTTTCGGTAAGGCAGGTTACGAACCACTCTGTTCAATGGAAACGTATAGAACTCGAACCGTGACCATGCGTACAGAGAACGAGCGTATTAACCACGCACCAACCTTAAACTATGTAATTTCTTAGATGTTAGTTCCATTCCTGAGAAAGTTGTCAACGTTTCATTTATCAGGCGCCAACATGCTTACTAGATAAGTCGTGCCTTATTTGCATAGGACTGGTAAATATTTGCAGAAGCTTATTTCTGGGTACTAATATTTTCCTGAACCTTTCCCTCTGTAAAATGCTTCAATTATCACAACTGAGAGCTGAGCTAGGTGACGAGGGACATCGAGGTTTTTTCCCTTCAGGATGGAGTTAAAGGTTTCATTGGTGAGCGGGATCCGGTAAGTAAACTCCGAGCAAAAACACCAAATATGCAAAACGTTCAACAAAGTTTGTCAGTCATAAGAAGTGGTGAAATGGAAAATGGATGAGCCAAGTGCCTTGGCGATAGAATGTAAGAGGAACTCTAGAAAATGGCCCTAAACCAACATCCATCAACCTTAACATCATGAACCATCTTCCAGAACCTACTTCCAGTGTTTCTACTACATGCTTTCGCCAAGGAATATGCCTCATTCATCCTCCATTTCACCACCTTTTAGTTCTTACGAACTTGGTTGAACTTCTTTCATATTTGGTGTTTTTTTTATAGGATTGCACAATTATATTTACGTGTATCTCCATTGGCCTAGTCATTAGCGTGTCTAACTAGGGATTGAGAGTTCCCTGCGCTGCCGAGGAACTTTCCCAAGGCATGTGGGCCTGAAACGGTGCGTACCCAGCACCGTGATGCAATTGGGGAGCTGCTATGAACAAAAGATAGTGGCAATTACAGTAAGAACTTAGGCTCTCCTCTACCAGCCCGTCTCGTCAGAGGGGGAGCAGTAGACGAATCTTCTCTCTCCGGGGAGAGGTCTCATCCAGTAGTGGCTTGAATATAGCTGTGATTTATTATTTATTCTTATGTATAAGTACTTCGGGGTATAGGGAAGAGTGACGTAAGAATTCTACTCACAAAAGGAGGGCTATCCATTTTGCGAGTGATTTTCTTTGTGTCACTATTTCGGAAGTGTTTCCTTTGTAATAAAATTAAGAGACCTAGTATTCTTCCTTCCGCCATAGTGACACAAAAAATAACTCGGAAAATTTATATCACTTCTTTTGTGAGTAGAATTGTTGCGTCTCTCTTCCATTTACCGCTAAGGGGTTTTTATACTGAAATCACTTATTTTGTAAGGCTGCCTATTAAAAATGTGCCTAGTCTTCATGCAAAAGGTTGTTTTGGACCATGATGGGCTCCGTATCTCGAAAACGACAACTCCTAACAAACAATAAGCATTTTTGACCCCAACTACTTGGGGACTGCAATTGACCGCCAAAATTCCCTTGTTTCAAACATTTGGGGCGAGATCAAAAACAAAGCAGAACGACAGACAATGGTTTCGATCAATTATTAAAAAAATCTGTGATTCGGCTAAGAAAAATCATTACTTATGGACCCCTTTACCGATTTTGACGTGTGATACACCGTTTGAAAGATACTGAAGCGTAGACTATGAATCTGCGACTTTTGGTCGCCTGTATGGTCAGGGGGTCAGGGCTATCATCAGAAAAACTATTTTTTTCGAACCTAAGATTCCCAGGGAGGTTCTACCAATCTACTGTTTTGTGTCAGCATGGTAAAGAACTTTTAAATGGAAATTCAAGCATCAAAATTGGGCTTATATTCCTTTAGATCCGAAATTAGGTGTGTATATATGAGTGCTACTAACAGACCCGTTTGTGAGGGTCACTCGAAGAATTACCTTTCTTCATGATAAACTATCTTTGCTTCTTGGCAGTTCAGGGGGCAGACTACCCCAATAACCTCAGAGCCTACATCCCATAAGAGAAGCATACCGCATTTATTGCAACCTACTCAAGATGGTGCACCTTCATACCAAATTCCGTTTCTCTAACTTCAGTGGTTTGGTAAATGGGTTTGGGCGGCCATTTTAGATCAAAGATGGTGGCTTTTTTTTAACATTTTCTTAAATTGTCGTGACCTACTCGCGATAGTATAATATCATACCAAATTTAATTTATCTGGGGTGTGGAAAATGTTATTTGGACGGCCATTTTGAATTCAAAATGTCGAAAATTTCCCTTTTTCTACTTATCATCCTCCACTTTCCCGCCAAATTTCGTGTTTCTAGGTTATTGCAAACACCCAAAAACAATATAATGGGTTGGTGAATGAATCTATGTGACTAAAATACTGAGGAGTCTAGAACTCAAACATTCTTGAAGCTACGAATATGCAACTTTACATACCTGCACATATTTGCCATATCTACTTTAAATCGAAAGCTAATATTCCTATCTTTAATACATTTTTTCTTATGGGGCCTTGAAATCTCAGTTTTGGCCAGAAGCTCTTGTTCCTGTATAACATGCTTCCGTCAGTGGTGACGTTTTGTGACGCAGAACTTGGCTTCAAGCACTGTCGTGCATGATGATGAGTGGAATCATGCAAAAACAAGAATAGAAGACATATTCAAGTGTGCGAAGAAGTTGAAATGGAGATGTGCTGGTCACATAGCTAGACGAACAGATAGAATATAGACATTGGATTCCCCATCCCCATCCAAAAAAACGATGCGACCTAGATGACGTCCAAATACAATATCGGTAGTTGAAATCTAGCATTTTTAGAAGCTACATGTATAAGGAAGCAGTTGACCGAGATATGTGGAAAGAAAAGTGGGAGGCCTTCATCTAACAGTAGATAGAAAATGGCTGAATATGATGATAATGACATATTTCTATCTGTCTTTTTCACCCAAAGTCTGCAACTGAGAGTAGTGAAGTGAGTTAATTTTTTTATTGTTATTTGAGAAGGTTTAATTTTACTCTTAATGTTTCATTAAATTGATTCTTTTAAAATCATGAATGGCTAAAAAAGATATAATCAATGTCAATGTTACTTTATTATGTACGTCATCGCTCACGAAACAATCAGTTAATCTCGATATTTTGAATGAACACTATGTTTCTATTGAGAAAGGAGAAAATGAAATACGAAACGTATGACGTGTATGTGCTTGACTGAGAGCGAGGAAATAATGATAAAACGTTATCTGGAATAATAAAACACTAGTGCGATAAATGAAAAAAGAAGCGGCTCCAAACGTGTTTTACATCCCACACTGACTCATGAAACGTAGTTCGTGATTGTGTTTCACTCTTCGTTTCATAGACATTAAGCATTGAGTGTTTCAGTTTTTGAGTTGAGGATCACTCGTGATAATCCAGTGGCACACAATGAACAGGCTGCAGAGAGAGAGAGAGATTGAGAGAGAGGGAGGCACATACAGACAGAAAGAGAGAGAGAGAGAGAGAGACAGCGAGAGGGACAACGTTTGGATTCGAATATCATATTTCACTGGAAAAATAATAACATAAATATTCTACATGTACATTCTTAAAAATAAAGAATCTCAATGAAGCAAGATAAATGCATAAGATTTTAAATGTCTTTCCTCGTTCACATTTTTTTTTATTGTTGTGTGAAGGGAATTCTTAAAATTAACAGTAACAGGTTCTGATTTTTTTTTACATAGTGCTGCTCCCTGTTGAGGAAAACTCGAATTTCTTGCTACGAACAGACAACTTTTAGTCGTTCAATTTTAACTGGATTGTGCCATTGGAAAGAAAACAATAAGTGAGAAGAAGAAAAAGTAATCCACAAAGAAAGAATAATACTACTTTTAATATATTTTTTCTAAATTTTGAATGAAAAGTAATTACTAAGAATATTTAATACTATTAATGTCATTATTATTAGTTGCAATAGTTGTAGCATTAACAAAAATAATTATAGTATTAATAATTGTGTATATTAGATATAGTGCTTTACTAACATTATATTAAGGTCCTAAGCGAGTTGAAGAGCTTCCAATAACGGTACCAACTGTTTAAGCCTGTTAAAGTGTCCCTAGGAACCACTCCGTTCAATGTGCTCCGATGAGAATTGAATCCGTGTCCACTTGCACAGAAAGCGGGTTCGCAACTCTACATTGTGGGGATGTCCAAGTTTAATTCTGTGGAAACTTTTTCCGTTCTTGAAGATCATGAATACATTCTAATAGAAAGTAGTACTTTGACATTTTGATTGAACAAATGAAGACTCTTCTGTTGTACAAGAAAAAAATGCACACTTTAACTGGAAAATAAGCAACATTTGGTACGATTTTTTTTAAGTTTGTAATTCCTTTACACAGGAAAGAAAATTCTGGACAAACTAGCAAAATGCGTGGCAACCTGTTGGCCAGATCATATTTTGTTATGTTTTAAGTATATTCTTTTCTTGGACAATTACTCACCAAAATTGTAAAGTAGACTTATCATATAACAGGACAAGACTCTGCTTGCTTCTTGACGGAGGTGGCGTCACATACAACCTCTACCGTTCGTTAAATTGTAATTCATCACATGATCGTTAATTCATTGTATTATATATTTTGTTGGGTTAAAAGTAATAATATTTCATTTTAGCCAATAAGATATAGCGTTGCACTGAATCAAATACTTTTATAAGATCTAGTAGTGTTAAAAGTTACAATTTGTAATTTTTAAACTTCAATACTTTCAAAACTTATCTGGAGTAGAGTAGTTGAACTGTACGTTTCACGGGAGTCTGATTAAAAAGGAGGGCAGGATAAGTTTATTTGATAAGTTAGCAATCAGTTGGTTATAAACGATTTTCTTTAGTGCTCTCGCCATTATGGAAACAATGCTGACTGCACGTATGTTATTTGGAGAGTTAATCATTTGCTTCTTTGTTACGGGGATTATCTTTGCTACTTTCCGTGTGTGGGGAAGGAGATCCTGCTGATAGAGGAATTTATAATATGTGTAGGAGGAGACAAAGTAAACGGTAAAGCTAATTTTGACATTTTCGCTGAGATTCTGTCAAAAGCAGCAGCATTTGATTTAATATTCTTCACTGCTCGCAGCACTTCTGCTTGTTCAACCGGTTTTAGAACAAAACTACAATTCATGTCATCCTTACTATGGGTACTACAATAATTTAACATTTTACGAAGAGTGTTGTTATTCACTGATACAGTGTTAGGTACTCTAGCAAAGTGATTATTGATTATAACGGGATCTTGTAGGTCATCGGGGAGTGTGTGTGCTACTTTACGTTTACCGAGACCAAGCTCGCGTAATTTGTTGTTAATGTAATGAAAAATGTGTGCTATTTTCTTCAGCCTAATAGCGGATGTTGTAAAATTACGCAGTCTCTTGTATTCGCCCCAGCGTAATTGTAATTTGGTTCATTTATATTTTCTAAAAGCTCAATTTTTCAATTTCATTAGAAACTTTGTATTGCTTAATACGAAGGGTAATCATTGCGTAGTTATTTTAGCTGTACGAGTTAGTGAGCTCTGCAGAAAATAAACTTCCTCATCTAATGTATTGAAGTTTTCGACTGGATTGCAATTACCACTCCGTGCACTTTCATAGAATTTATTTTAATCAAATGTAGAGAAATTCCGGTAATTTCTACATTTCATTCTATTTCTTTCGGGTACTATTATTTTAAAACATACATACACAAGCGAGTGGTCGGGATTGCTTATTGGAACATTGACACACGAATTGTTCATACTATCCATTAGGTCCAGAAGTGATGGGCCTTTTGAACGGTTTCACTACTGCTCATCATTCCCCCGAATAACATATTCGGTTAGATCATCTGATGTTTTTGCTTGGTGCGCACCTGTTCTGTTGAGGATATCTAGCTTTAGCTTTTTCAAATAATTAATATGTTTTCTTTTTGTTTTTGGTTTGTCTCTCTGCCTTATTAATGTTCTACCTACTTATTACCTTTGAGTCTGTGTTGTAAGCAGCAGTGTAAACCACGGTAGTGTGTTTTCACTGAATATGTTTTTGAGAATTATTATAATATGAGCGTTAGTAGGTCTCTTTTTGTGTTTTCTTTCCTGGGCATTCCTGAGTCGTTTGGCTCGGGATATGGCAGAGTTTAGTTTGTAGAATTGCCACATTACAGGACAACTTGTGTCATCTAAGTCCTATATAGTTCTGTTTTTGTAAAAGTTATTCTTTTTGATTGGAGCATTATCACTTTTTGGGTTAAGTATAGTAAGTAGTGTGGGCAGTCTTTGTTTCATATCTCAGGGCTCCCAGGTCCTATACGATGCTGGTTTCAGTATTACCCAGTGGGTCAGATTAGAGCGTTTTCTTCGTATTAATTTATAAAGGAATTTTTAAGTTCTAGTTTTTGTTTAGATTTGAGAATACTTCACTTCCAAAATGAGTAAATGTGAGGTATTACGTGTTTTGGGAGTTGAATATCGTTTGTCTAACAACTATTTATGTTTTTATTTTGGAAAAAAGAGTGGTGGCCTTAAGGAAGGCCTAAATTTTGGTTTATAAGTTTTGTCTTCTCTCTTCATGAGAGCTGAATATTTTGATTAGTTCAAAGGAAGTCCAGTGCTATCAGCTGTGCACCTGTTTTCCCAGTTTTGTGGGTTCAATCATCAACGTAGAAATAGTTTTCTAATTGTTTTGCATATTTCGATGTGCATATCAAATTTTTACTCAACTTGTGGAATCACATCATTATAAGAGTTTTTCCCCCATACTATTAGCTTTGTCTGTGACATCATGCAGACTGTCGTCAGTTAGTTGGTTGAGTTCTTGAAGAGTTTTTGTTACCTACAACAAGACTCTTTCTGTTGCGATGAGAATATTTACTGAGTCTCTTCCTTCTTCTAGCCTGACTCAGTGTCAGCGGATGTAAGATTTCTGCCTCTAGTTGGACTTGAAACCAGATTATTTAATGATGTCTAAGACACTGAGCTCAATATGATATCCCAGACTGTAGAAGCGTGTTTTAATCGGCTATTTATTCTTATCTTGTCATTTGTAATTTTTGTCACAATGCAGATTAACAATGACTTTAACGGACGATCTTTTCTGTTCTAAAAGGTTGATAACTACCTTCGAACTTCCGATGATCTACTCGCTTCTTGATGATTTAACTGTGAAGTAGAAAGATTTTAAGAATATTTCTATTGCAGATCTTGTTAATGATTCCTAAAATGAAGCCAAGACATTACCGTTTGATACATTAGAGTTTTTCATCTGCTGTAAATAACACTCTACCAAATATTAACAATCAAAACCTTTTTTATTATTTTCTAATGAAAGATGTGATTATTACTTTTTAGCTATATCATATTTACAGCAAAGAGATGCGTGTGAACTACGTATATGCAGAGTAGAAAGCAAAAACTACGCGTATACATAGGTGGGATGCGCCAAGTGAAGTTAATCTGCGAGACCCCTGTTGGTTTCTCCGCTCCAAATTTTGGGACGTACCCCCTAAACTTAAATATTATTCCGGTAACAATCCATAGAAACCGTGAAAAACTGCACTTTCACTCTCAAAGATTGTTTCCGGGTTAAGCATATATATATATATAGCCTAAAAGGGGAGACTTATTGGAATCTACATCCCCGCTAATAATAAGAGTATCACTGCAGTATGTTTAGAATATTATTTTCTATAATCAAGTTTCTACTGATTTCAGAGTAGTAATATCTCATACGTTTTCCAAAGCATGTGTAGATACAATTGCCTGAATAATTATTATATGCTAATGAAGATTATCTTTTAAGATTTTTTCTGCAAAATATTTTTAATTACAAGAAAGCAATCGTTCCCACAATTTTTGTAAACCAGAAAATTAATTTTAATTTTCCTAATTTGGACTTTTTTTTTCTGTCTAGGGTTGTGTGGTGCAAGGTGACTAAATGTTGTTATTATCCTTTTTAAATAACATGTAGTCACATCGTTCCACGCATTCTGTCGTCCAAATAACATTGACGACAAAAAAGACATGTCTTAACCAGTTGGCGTTCAGCCGTTATAATAAAGTTCTTACGATATATTTCTGTAAAAATATAATTCATTATTCCTTGCGCGAGATTAAGGCATTGAAAACGGACAGAGAAGGAAGGGGGAGTTGAACAAAAAATGATTTCTTGTTTAATGCACTTTAATATACAACTCTACGATTTACTTCCACGTATTTCATATTCTTAAAACCGCTATAACATGGTGAATTTTGGTGTTTTTGGATTGAACTTTTCTTAGGGATTATCTATCATTTTGTAGTACTGGATGCGAGTAAAACTATATTTTTCTCTAAAAATTGCACATTCCCCATTCTTTCCCGTACACTTTGTTTTTAATTAACTGACTATTTACACGTTGGATCACAACAGTCAAATATATCAATTTGCCCAAAAATGTCCCGAATTTTTTCTACATTGCTGGACCGCATTTTCTTATCGACCGGGAAAATTCATATTTAATTATAATTTCTGTTTAAAGGTTAATATACTTCCTAAAATCTATAGGGAACTTTCTATTATGTGATCCATTTTAGAAACTTTTTACTTCGGCATATCAAAATTACATGAATCGACTGTTTGTTGAAATCCACAAACATCCATGCCCCAGACGGGGTTTTAACTACTTTGGTCGGTTTAAAAAGAAAGTATGAAATACTTTCACTTCAAATCCGATCCAAATTCTGTTCTTAAAACATGCATCACGAAAGAAGCAAAACTGTTAAATTTAGGTTCGGCGGTCCAGAAATATCGGAGATATGGGCTGTAACATAGTGCATCACGCGACAATATATGAGGTAAACGGCACAAGACACTCGCAGATGTCCACAACGGAAAGAAAGAGAAGCACCTTGATGATATCAAGATACAACAGGAGAAGAGGCTGATAATATGGGTTATAACACAGAAATGACGGTAATTTTTCAATACCGCCAATTTAGAGGTAACGGTAGTTATGTCAATGGGAAGAGATCCATGTAGCATATCTTTCTGTTGTAGAATTGAAAACGAAAAGTCCTGATGACGTATCTCATATTGATCTTGTCGAGTCCAACTTCTTTATGTTGTTTACATAGTGAAAGATATTTCATGAAAAAAAGACCTTAAAAATTATTTAGTAAGTTTAATAATTTCAAAATTTTCACAATTGTCCGCGAGCATTTCAATGTCTTGTGTATGGCCGATTTATGCTCAATTTTCTCTTAATTATATTTGTATATTTATTTATTTAATTACTTTCTGTAGATTTAGTTCTTTAGATTGTTTTTGTAGATTTAATTCTTGTAAAGATTATCGGTTAGTATTCACCAAGAACGGCAGTTCTTCGAGTGACGTTGACAAAGGACATTGTTAGCGGCACTCAGACAGTATACAGTTAGTTTCGGATCTACCGAAGTATAAGTCCTATTTTGATGCTTGAACTTACCCTTGAAAGCTCTTTCCAACACTAAGACATAGGAAAAAAAAAGGTCGGTAGGATCTCTTTGGGACCCCCTAGGGCGCTTTGAAAAAAATATCAAAATTTAACATTGTTTAGGATAGTATGACGGTTCTCTTGGTAAGTGAAGAATTCCTTCCTCCCGGAGTACCAATCCGTACAATAATTTGCCGGGCAGTAATTAAACGTGTACGTCCCACTTCCCTTGAAAAGAGCGCCGTGGGATAATATAGCTTCCGTGATAACGAGCGAGGACAAAGGCAACCCTACTGCTCACCCTTGGGGCCCTGTATAATACTTCCAAACCAGTAAGCCAGTGAATTCCGGAGACAAAGGTTGGTGGAACGGTAATACCGATAATAGGTCCTCTGAGCCCCGAAATACTGTAAAAACGCGCAAAAATCAACAAATAGATGAATGTGTGCAAATGGCGGGAAACGGTCGCAAAGTGCGTGGCGAACGTTGAAACACTTGAAAGTGGGTGGAAAACACTGTATTTATGCGGAAAACCACGTTTTTAGTATTTGGAGTCCCGGTTCAAAAAACCACAAATCTGCGGAGCACTTCTACTGACTCCGACCAAAATATTGAAAAATGTCACTTTTGGTGAAACTTCACGAAATAGCTTAATAGAAATGTTTTATTCAGTATTCCAATAAATACTAACACTTTTCACACCATTTAGAGTACTTTATTACGATTTTCAGAAATCGAACTTTTTCCGGAACTATGGTATTCCGTCGGTACAAAAGGTAAAACATACACAAAAACACCAATAAGTTGATATGTGACTACAAAGCAATGAATATATTTAATATTTGACCTGATTACAGGGCACACACGCGATTATTCTTTTGTGTGTGTGTGTACTTTTGTAGGTACGTGATAATTTTACCAAAAATTGAGTGCGTTTGAATGTGTCAAAACAGGAGTAACATACACAATAATGCACTCTACTAATAACGAAACGATCAAAAATGAATAAAGTTTATCTGAATGCTTTTGACATAAATTATAAGAGATTATCGTTAATGAAAATGTTTATCGGCCGGGTACCCGTAAAGCGTTGAGCCCAACGTTACACAATTTTTACTTAATTCTGCAACTATATTTTCCTTACGCTCTTACGACGTTTACGTACACCTGTGCTCCATGAACATTCGAGTCCGATGAAGTATATTTTATACTTAACATGCACGACAATATTTATTTTTCATTAACAAGTAACAAGGTTGTACTTCACATTAATTGACGAAGTACAATTAACTTTCTCGACATTCGGCTTTAATCTCTGAACGTGCTTTGTTTACATGTACCCGATAGGCACTGATCACAAATTATTCTATTATATTTCAACTGTCACTTTAACAGACGTCCTGACAGATTGAAGAAATTGTAAGCGACTTATATCACAATCTTTTTAATAGTATTATCTGTACTTTTACGAGTTAGGTTTACTCTAATATTACTTCAGTTCAATGTACTTGCAGCGCGCGAGTAATTTTATGGTATCACAGTATTACCTAGTTTACGCTGTTAGTATCTTTTTTATAATACAGGAGTTTTGAACTGACTACTTAGGTTCCGTACAAAACTTTTTTTTTCTCTCTCTTACAATTCTTGCGTTTGCATTGATTTTTTATTTATTTGTTTTCGAGTCCAATGAATGCTAGCAAGTTACGACTTACTTTATTTCATACTCTAATGATGCATTCGAGTTTGTACTGATGAATAATGTTGTCTAGATTTGCCCTACTATTTTGTAATTCAACAACATAACATAAGTAAACCGTACTACTACTACGACTCAGAACTAAATATATCAAAAGAATAATAGGATCCTTTATTTAATTGAATTGTGTTTCTTTAGTTATTGCCCACAGGAAAACTATCTAAACGAAGGCAAGGTAAAAACGCATATCGGATAATCGACAACGACATTAACAATAGCGTCCCGAGCATCAACAACCCGCGTATAATCACGTGACTTCTTTTTTGTCTTCAAGAGCACTGTTGACGATATGTAACTGATGCAATGAGGCTACGCAGAATCCGATGTCATTTCACTCGACCCAATAAAATATATTCCTTTCTTAAGCTTGCAAATAGTCAATGCATATATGTAATTGGATTCCAACAGGTTGTCTATAATTAAGAGAAACGAAAAGGGTTACCTTCAGTGCGGCGTACTCGTCGTCCAGCAAAAATAGGTATACGTTACTTGCTCCTTGGCGTTCACTATCCCAGCTTTTCGTCCTTTTTTTATATTCTTGTGAATCCTTGGAACTTACTGATCCTTTTACACTATAAGTTTTGTATATGTAAGTAATTACACTTGTACAATGAGAGTTTTTTTTTTCACTGGCACACGCTTAATGTCGCCTCCCCCGTGCAGCACGCAATGTCTTCTACTGTCTCGGGCGATGCAATGTTACCAGCTCGCTCGGGCAGGATTGTCCAGTACCGACACAAACATACACCGGGCGTTGACTCAAGCGTCTCTTCATGCATGCGACGATATCAATGCGTGTCGGAATATAAAAATTACTTTAAGAATATCCAATTGCACTAAATGTTGTTATAATCATGTGAGGGCGAATTACCTGTCCGTCACAATAGCACTGACCCCAAACCATATAGGCGGCCGAAACTTACTGGATCTTATTCTACGCTTCAATACGTTTCAAACGGTGTATCATACGTTAAAATCGGTGGAGCGGTTCAAAAGTTACAACTTTTTTAACCGAATCACAAACTTTTCACAAATGATAGAAAGGTATGTCCGTCAATCTGTGTGTCTTTTTGTTTTAGCCCCAAATGGGTGGTACCTGGGGGGTTTAGGAGTCCATTGCGGTTCCCCATTAATAGGGGTAAATCCAAGCTTAGATTTTTGATAGGAGTTACGGTTTTCGAGATATGGAGCAAAATCGATCTTGCATCCTTCCGCCATAGTGACACGTGCCACTTTTCAAATACGAACCCGTACGGAGAACACTCTCCGCCGCTGCTCCACTCATCTGGGCATAACGTAAAGGAGAAAAATGTAAAGATACATGACCGTACCTAATTTTATCTAATAGGAGTGATATCTATTTTGCGAGTGACTTTCTTTGTGCCACTATGGTGGAAGGATACTGTCTCTTAATTTTATTACAAAGGCAATACTTTCGCCATAGTGACACAAAGAAAGTCACTCGCAAAATAGATATCACTTCCTTTGTGAGTAGAATTCTTGCGTCACTCTTCCTTTTACCCCAAACGGGGTTTTGTACTGATATGAAAGTACGGTATTTCTCATAAAAAATTACGAAGTTAATTGTTCAGAAAAGAAAAAATAATTTTCACACTGCATAATGATTTTTCATACTCCTGTACACTAAGAGATGTCGATATCAGCTAACTGTTTCTGGAAGCTGGTACAATGTTAACTTAAACATTTATGTCAACATTTCTATCAGCTTATAAGCCCAATAACATTTCGTTTGTCAATAGGGTTCAGTTTATTGTACATTAAACAATATGTTTACAAGTATGAGTGCCTTTTCTGAGCTCCCAGCAATGTCAGTGGAAGAGGTCGGAATGGAACTACGAAAATGTCATGGTAAATTCATAGTGTTGAAATTTATTCAAGTATATTGTTGAATTATTTATTGTAAACAAAATATAATCAATCTTCTTACATACATAGAGATAATTTATTATAGGAGTCATATTCTAAGTAAACACTATTACGTCATACTGGAATGGTATTTAAATATCTCCTAGGTCTACACCATCTTTTAAACGGAGAACACAACGAACAAAACTTAAAAATATACTTTATATTTCTGGATTCGTTTTTACTAAGTACTAACTTCGATCAGTTTTGATTCGTTAGCTGATAATTTTCGAAAATCCATAACACATATGCCTCACACGTAACTCGAAATTAGAAGCTTCTGGACGTTTGCTTAAGACGTTAGCCTATACTAGCAAGACAGTAGCCATCAAATTTCACAAGATCAATATTTTTTTTCAGATGTGTGGAACGTCTTGAAATGATGTTCAATTCTAGCATTAGAACAGATTTAATTAGGGAATGAACTTTAGTTCACTCATTTTAACTGGTACTATTGTAAATTACTTACAGAAGAACGAAACAAATAGCTTCATTTTAACAGTTCAACAGTTTATTACATTTAATTATAAAAAGATAAAATGACGGGAATAAATAGCTTAACGTGTTTATATTGACTAGCTGAAGATGTTAATATTTTCCATCGTGTAAGGTCGTTTTGACGAAATTACACTATCATGACTTCAGAAATATGTATCCCTAGAAACCCAATCATTCCATAATTACTATTGTCCTTGCAACATGTTCGAGAATGCAAGATCCGTTGAAATTATTGAAAGGATTTTAACTTACATACCTCTTGGATTATCGTACTTGTACATACCTGAAATGAAAGACAAAACTACTGTTAGATAATTTCGAGGTACATCAAATACACATTTTGTTTAATTCTCTCAACATCAAGATGTAACATTGCTAACTACGTGAATTACACATACGAATGTGCATTTTAACAAGACTGCTCTTATGAACAGAATCCGAAGTGACATAGAAAAGTACTGCTCTTCCAGAAAGAATTCTAATGAAAAATGATCGGAGTTACTTTTAATTTTTCTGAGACAAAAGTATCTCGTGTTAAAGCACAAAGGCAGTCGCCGACTAACACTTAGTTAAATAAGTTTAAGGAAAATGTAAGATACGCACTGCTCGAAGGTACATTTTACATTTCTCAAAATAAACCGTGTAAGAACTTGTAGACATGTTAGTGGAGATATTGTCTACACAGCCAATACGAGTTCAGCAATTAATTTGACTACCGCATGTCTACTTATTCAACTATACAAATAGATGTTGATTTGTGATCAATTCATATAATTTAGCATAATGAGTGTAACATTGAAACACAATCGCCTTGTTGGAATGTTAGCTGCTGAGTTAACATAGAAAAAGTGGTAGTTAATTTATATCAAATTAAAACTTTAATTTTCTTCCGTGTATGATAATAGAACAGTATGATCGTTACTATGGTGGGTATATTTCTATCTGTGTGGTTTCGTCTTTTTTTCTCTTGAATCATTTTTTGAAATAAAATTTAACTAACATATTTGATTTTATTTTCAATATGTAACCCCCTTAAAGTCTTAATGTGAGATATGCAATTTCCTCACATAATCAAATAATATTGATCCTAATGTCTTCAGCTTTATGAAGCTTATAATTCAAAGTAATGCTCAAATTATTGTAGACGAACTTACATATTAAACACTCCGTTCCTATTCCTCAGGTACGAACTATCCTACAGGGAAAGAAGACCAGCACAAAGGGTTGTGTGAAATATGCAGATAAATTTGTGTGCCTCTTCTTTCAACAGACTCCAGTTTAACTAGTGGTACTTGCTGTAACCTCTAACACAATACATATCATACCACTGAAGAACCACTACCAGATTCAAAAATATGTTTTTACAGACTAAACCCATAATCCATCTATTCCTAACATTTACTCGATCATCTGGTCGAAACAACAAAAGCCTGATTGAACAGAATACATTGCGAGTTGAAGGCTACAGGAATTGCATTTGGCTATGATTTGACGAAACAGCCATTCTTTGTCACCTTCATTATTGGTACAGGAGATTCCGTGGTTTAATCATCTATAAACACGCACACCGCTGTTTTTTTTTTATTTTCACCTGCCCTGAATTAACATATTTGTGTTTTGCTCTTGTTATTTGTCAAACTAGAAGAAAGAGTGCTACAACTAAGGTGTCAGGTGCTTTTGGCCCATATAGGCAATATAACAGGTCAATGTTACAAACATTTCCTTGGGAATATGCAAATATCTCTCGAATATTATGAATTTTTGGATCTTTGGGATGAGCGAATATGCTGATAGTATTCCTAGGGACCATTCTCTATTATGTGTAAGAACGTGAGTTATACTTGGACTTTAGGAATATTTCTGTGGATATTCCTGAAGTTTAAACACCTTCCCTTTAGTGTTCTCAAAAGCACATATTTTAAGATACCGTTATTTCTTCCCGAATGTGTTGAAAAATTGTACGTATATTAGAAGTAGAAATGGAATATTCGTCGGATAGACTTGATATGTGCTAATGTGATAATCGAGAAAGGAAATAAATTTGGTTCACTTTCCATGTCTTCAGCGGTTACATTATCACCCAACGTTTCATAACAAATGGAAAATTCTAACTGTGATCATCTCTAGCGGTGCAGGAAGCCAGAAATATGTAATATGCTGCCATTACTTACATATTACAATGTGAACTCAATAGTATTTATATTTCGCTAAATACATTGACTCTACAAATGTTGCAAGTAGCAGGTTGTTCTGAATCAAATCAATGTTTTCGTAATTATTTGTAATATTACTAAGTCTTTAAATGGATTAATCATATCCATTTCATTCAAAATATCCTCCGTCCCCAGCGGTACATCTATGTGAAGCAGTGACAAGGCTTTCAATGTCATCCTTGAAGAAGCGTGGCATCTACAAATAACATTATGTACTATTTCTGTTTTAGAACATCCTCTGTTTCAGGAGGTGGCTTAGATTAATAAATATGTGGTAATTTATTGGTTCTAACAAGTAAACCTATCAATGATTCAAACTGCTTTTCCGAACAAACTTCGTAGAAGAGTAGGGCATATCAGGAAACTACCAGAAAACATGATTAAAACTGATTTCGTACATAAAGACCGGCGCAGCGGCTAAAAGCTAGATTAATAAAAATGAATACTTACAGTGTGATGTAAGTTGGAAAACACACGTTTATTTATTAAATGTTTTAAATAATGGAAAACAAATGCATATGAATGGATACAAGGTCAATAATCTATCTTTTTGAGAGTACGTTTCTCATGGCCGCTATCTTGAAATCAGCCATATTAAATGTGCTCAGTTTTTTAAATGGAAGGGAGTCATATAACATATCAATCGGATTAGAATTCCACTAGAAAGGCATAGATAAAGTCAGTTTGGCTGTAATTGCATTTTTGGGACAGATAATGAAATGTGGCATTAGTATGCGTAGTTCACTGAAAAGTGTTTTTGTTGAAACAGTACAAAAATGAAGACCCAATGAGCAATTATTGGTGACCGCCACCCAGTGCTCATTGTTTGTACAATTAGGTTTTCATTTCTTATTCTCTTTCATAAAGAAACGAATATTTCCACAATTTTCAATGAACTACACATGGTAATGCCACATCACATTATCTCTCTCAGGAATAAATGTATGGTAAAACTGACTTCACAAATGTATATCTAGTAAAATTGTAGCCCAGAATATTATGGAAAATGACCCTCTTCCCATTTAAAAAAAATCGTGCAAGATTCAAGATGGTGGTCATGACCAACATATCATCTGAAAATGACGCATTGGCCCGATATGCTTCTATGTGTATTTGTTTTCCATTACTTAAAACATTTTATAAACAAACAAGTGTTTTCTGACTTAGATCACGCAATAATTACTCATTGTTAAGAATGAAACTTTTGGCCACTGCGCCAGTATTTATGGCATTTAGTATGTGTCCTACTTTTCTACCAAGTTTGATCGAATAAGCAATTTGAAACACCAATAGGTTTACTTGTGAAACCGAGGGATACAAAGAGTAATGGGCTACTTCATATCTCAACCTGCTTTTGTTTCGTAATTCTAGATGTGTGGAGTTTTGTAGTGTCCGCTAATAGGAAAAGAGTCTTCTTAGTATTGAATAACGACGACTGCCTCTCACATAAATCCAGTTCGTCTCAGAACGTTACTGTGACAATTGTCTGACTAGGAGGAAAGAATTTGTAATGGACAACACCTCGTGATATCCAGTGCACAAACAAAACATTATGTGGCCTTAACATAGTTTCTTGAAGGTGTCTGGGGTCTTTTTAATATCCAACTACAACGCACTTTTCATCAGACGTGACAATATGGCATATTGTGGTGGAGAAAAAAACAGTTATTGCGGATGTATACTCGCGCACTGATGTGCGTGATCCACTGTCATTACGCGGTACGCACTTGTTCTTTTCTTTCACTTTCCTATTTGTTCTAAATGGTAAAAAATTGCTGAACTAATTCAGATTTTTCATCGCCATCGTTAAATACAGAGTCCCTTCTGCTAGATCCCTAAGTAACACATAAATGCTAAATATCTTAAACATTCGAGCATTTCTTCAAGACGAAATCTGGCAGACATGTTATTCTTATTTAAAATATCCACTGGTAGAGTTCGATCTGAACTGCTGCTTTCTGACTTCAACTTTCGCATTCCTACCCATTCCACGCGCAGTAGCAACCTATTCACATACCCAGCACCAAGATTAGAAATAGTCGAGCGCTCTATGTTCGTCAGATTGGTTTCTGAATATAATCGCCTACCACCAGAGAGAGACATTTTCAGCACAGAACAAGCCTTTACGAAAACTGTTAAGAAGAAATATGTAAATAGTTTTGTATTGTTTTTTTATTGCTGTTTTATTTATAAATAATGTTAATTTTATGAATGTTGGATATAAATGTGTTATCGATCTTAATGTTTCAATGTAAATTGGCAGAACTTCTATATCTGAAACCTTGTGTAAATACATAAATAAATAATTAAACCTAACAAAATTATTGAAAAAGGATAAATCCACAACCACGATAATCATTTATTTTGTTACTGCATTTACGAGACCTCTGTCCGCAACCTAATGTATTGCTATTCTTATTTTCACAGGACATTCATTTCCTTCAAATTATCTTACAAGCAAACATACTGATGAGTCAGAAAAAAGTCATGTTTTTTTTCTTACGTCATGATTACGATATCAAAATATGTGCGCATAGAAATGTTGGCAACTCGAGCGCAATTAGTTTGGGAGATATTCATGATGCAATAATCAGATTATTTTTTGTGGTGAGTAATATATGTGTTTAAATACCATTATACTTTTAAACTGCTGAATGAAATCAAAGAAAATACATAGTAATGGGTACTGGGTGGAAGGCGCTAAATTTGGAGGCTATTTTCTTCATGGCCGCCATCTTGAAGTCCGCCATATTGACTCGATTGATTTTCTTAAATGGGAAGTGGGTCGTGTAATATGTCATTCTGGGCTACAATTTTACAGGAAATACATTTCTCAAGTCAGTTTTGCCGTACATGTGTTATTATGAGAGATGAGGGCCTCGGAACTCTTATTTCGCCTTGAAATAACGTAGGAAATGAAACCCAGATATACACAAATCCACATCAATATGGCACAATTTAAATGTATTGAAGTTTCATTTCCGTCGTTATTTGAAGGCAAAATAGCTGTTTCCAGTCTATTGGATCATTTCAACATGCTAGCGTCACATACACTTATTTCTCGCAATATTACATTTACGTCAAAGCTGACTTTAGTAACGTATTTCTCGTAAAATTCTAGCCCAGAATGATATATTAAGGAGACCCCCTTCTCATAAGAAAATCAATCGAGATTCAATATGGCGGACTTCAAGATGGCGGCCATGACTAATATATTATCCAAAATGTAGCGCCTAACACACAATACCCATTACAATGAATTTGACTTTCATTTCTATCAGCAATTTCAATAATGGTATTTCAACACATCAACATGCACGGCAGTGCATGAGCCAAGTTCTTCACGTCAGAAAACGTTAGCACTGCCAGAAGCATGTTATACAGGAACAAGAGTTTATGGCAAAATCGACGATTTGGAAGCCCCGAGGAATATGAGCTTTTGCCGTTAAGGAGATATGGTAAATATGTGCAGATGTACAAAATTTCATATTCGTAGCTCAAACTATGTTCTAGTTGGGAACCCCTGAAATTGCACATTTTAGGCTGACTGACACTCACTCACTCATCATACTGTTTAGGGTGTTTGGAAGCTAGAAACATGAAATTTGGTATGAAGATAGAGGATGATAAGTAGATAAAGGAAAAATTCCGACATTTTGAAAAGGTCGCCATCTTGGATTCAAAATGGCCGCCAAACCTACAATTTCAAAGAATACACAGCCTAAACGACTAAAGATTGAACAGTGAAATTTGATATGAAACTACATGATTGATAGCAAATTAAGAAAACTTTTTAAAAAATTGAAAAAGTCGCCATTTTGGATTCAAAATGACCGCCAACCCTAAAATTTTAAAGAATACACAGCCTAAACGGCTGCCGCTAGAATAATGAAATTTAGTTTGACAGTACAACATTATTAGTAGATTATGAAAATATTACAAAATATCTCTAAAGACGCCATCTTGGATCCAAAATGGCGGGCGTCATAAATCCATTTTC